>BQNB010002538.1:60143-123773 GCA_026074375.1 Tanacetum coccineum
TTTCTTCTTAACTAAATGAGAACCCTTTAACCATCTAAAGTTAGGACTAGGAATAATTGAACATATTACACAAACCATTTTTGTGATTTCTTTTAATAGGTGATCATAAGAAGATTTTGAATATGAAGATGATTATTATTCAAACGATAATCAATATCAACATTTAATCTAATTACAAAATTAGATTATGAACATGAAATCAAGACTAGGATTTATCTAGATCACAGAAATATCAATCAAATGACCATAGATATTTTTCCGTGTCTACATGTTTAACCATTGGTATGTGTGTAATTACACATACCTTTTACCTAATAAATCAACCCTAAACGACCAAAAACGCACATAAAATGCCATAAATATGCTTGTTTTTGTGTTTGTACTGTGCAGGTACCGGATATTCACTAAAGGACAAAAAACGAAGCCAAACCGAACAAAATTGAGCACGGATTTGCAAAGAGCGCGAAAAACCAAGGCCAAAGGTACAAAAGGATTAAAAACGGAGCTAAAAGGAACATTTTCGGATCGACTCGACAACATTTGTGCATTCAAAGCGAAGTTAAAGTCAACCCCAAATGTATATTTGGAAATAGCATCGGAAAAACGAACCTGAAACCCTATCATGATAAAATGGGCTGACCCGTACCCATTTTAGTGGGTCGGGTCAGCCCACTATAATTATTAGACCTTAAAATCCATTAAAAAACCCAAAAACCTTTTTTTTTATAAAAAAAAACCAAACGGGCCCAACATATAACTCCCTGGCCCAAACCATAATACAACCCAATTTCCCTTTTTAACAATGTTAGCCCTTAACACACTAAATCCTTACACCGTTAGTCCTTAAAGGGGACTTAACATGTTAGTCCTTGAGGACTAGCGGTTGCAAACCACAAACAAACCTCCAAGGGACAACATTTAACACCACCAAGGCGTGTATTCGCAATAGAAGTATATTACCTATAGGGGCCAACTTGCCTATTTTACCAAACCTATTAACTGATTGTGTTGTGGATGTGGTTACTTCCTGCAAATTGTTTTATTATTCTTTATACTCACCATATTTTTAAAAGGTCAAATTTTGACTTTACATACAGTAGCCGGTTCCCTTGTCAATAAAAGTCGGTTCCCCTTCTTCGATGGAACCGTCCGAGCCAGTTCTAGTAGCAGATTTTTTGCTTCTTGCTTCTAACTTTTGTTTTGTAGGTACCCTTAAAGCAAGGGGGAGCTTACATTAACATAGCTAACATATTTATTTTGTAACATTACATCTCTTTTGATGATCCCCTCTCTTAAAGAGGATGCCTCTGTCAAGGGGGAGCATTGCATCTTGATTCTCTCTGAACCAACTCTCATTATGGTATTCGGCTTCCTTCAGATCAACTAACAATTATACCATATATCTTGCATACCCAATCTTTTTGTTTTGACAAAAAGGGGGAGAAGGGAAGCAAAAAGTCTATGATTTAATACTTCTCGCTTTAAATTTTTTACTTGCAACAATCTTAGGTTTTGTCACCAACAAAAAAGGGGTGATTGTTAATATACAAATAAACCAGTATAATCCAGTAAAAAAACATTTATTTCTATCTTACGATCTTCTCGTATTTTGTCGATAACAAAACATAAATCATCACAAGTAATCGTTTAATCATTTATCATTTAAAACTAACCGTTTACACATGTATTTTTTTTCATTTCTTATTTGCATCATTGATGACATAATCATCCTACCATATCTTAGGGAAATCTACCAAGATTAGACATAATCTTTCAAGATTTGGCAGTCAATAATTTGGATTGTGTTTTACATAGCCGGTTTTATTTATTACACTGGCCGGTTCCCAGAACCGGTAGAACCGTGCTACGGGACATGTGTCAGAATGCCGGTTCCATTTGCCTACACTGGTCGGTTCCCAAAAACCAGAGGATCCATGCTACAGAACAGCCAGTTTCATTAGCTTCTCTACAGACACACCAGTTTATTAGCTTTCTAACAGGCCGGATTCAATCATGAATGGAACCAACGAAATCATGCTACAGTACATTTTAGGACTATAAATACCAAGCCAATTCTTATTAGTTTCTTCACCCATTCTCATTCTAATCCCTCTAACACTCTGATCATTCTCTCATTTTCAGTTTCTATTAGTTAGCAATAAAGCATCGCGATAGAGTATCTACTCTTTGCTAGAAGAAAATTGCTGAAATTTGCACTATAGTGAGACGATCAAGCTCAGCAACCTTGATATCGTATCTCCATGCTCCTCAATCAAGATCACAATAGCGATATCTCTGTACCAAACATTTAGTTAGCTTTGTAGCGATAATCATTCATCATCTTTGTAAAAGAAGTGTAGTTATGTTGGTTTGATTATACCTTGTGAAAAATCCGGTATTTAGCTTTGTATCGTTAAAAGGTGTAAGCGACGTTGTGACGCTTATCCGCTGATTGAAGGAGATTGGTAACTAGTGTTTACAAACTCTCGAGTAGGTGACTCGGGGAGTGGAGTACGGCAAGGAAGGTGTCCTTGTAGCTGAACCACTATAAATGCTTGTGTCTCAGTTCTATCTTTTCTTATTCTCCTTTACATTTACTTGCATTTCTATATTTACTTATTGCATTATCTAAACATCAATAACGTCAACTTCACATAAAGATCAAACAAACTTTTGAAAGCAAATTTAATTGGCAAAACTATTCATCCCAACAGTTAGCTAGTTTTAGACCATAGATAAAAAGTGTAAACTGCTACTTTTTTTTCTTATTTTCCAGCTTATTGTTACTTTTCACAAAAAGTTTCTTTTTAACATTTGCTTATCTTTGCTTATTTTATAAGTTTCTAAAAAAAAGAAAAAAAAGTCTTATTAAAAAGAAAAAGGCCAAGGGTCGACCCCTGGACCTCCCCCTTTATACCAACACCCTAACACACAAACTCATACCGTTGTGCTACAATAGCTCATCCGGTATGAGTTTGTTTTATTAAATATATAAGCCCACAACAGCCCAATAAGCCTCCAGCCCATTTTAGCTTAATAACAACTTATTTTTAAGCTGAATTTTTAGTTTCACATTTTTCTCAGAACCTTCATAGTTTAATTGATTTTCCCTAAATTTTTCAGAATTTTTCATAATCATTTAATATTTTTTATCATTTATTTTCTTTAAAATCGTTTTTAATTCATAATAAATTATTAAAAAGTCAAAAAAATATAATTCTTTTTTAGAAAACTTTCTTTTATCATCTTGTACTTAGGAAAAATAGAATTGCTCTCGTAGGGTTAATTTTTTAGAAATTTGATTTTTAAAGAACGGGATTCGATCCCGTTCTCGTTTTCTTCGCGTTTTTAGCCTTAAACACTTCCGTTTTTGATCTAGTTTTTTTTATTCTTTCTTTTTAGTCACTTATAGCTTATTAAAAGTAAAAAAAATTCACTTTAGGATTAATTTTTCATATTTTAGGTTTTTAGTCACGTTCGTTTTTAATTTCCGTCTCGTTTTTGTGATTTAAGCCTAATTGCCTTAATTTTATGCTCCAGTAGACTTATGATTTCATTCTTATACCTTATTTATGCTTCCCGTAGAATTTTAAGATAATCATTTACCTTTTTATGCTTTCCCGTAGTTTTAGGTTTAATTTCCTGTGTCTTTTTACGATTTTCCCATAGTTTTAAGTTTTCCTTAGTTTAAATTGCATTAATTTCCGTAGTTTTAGATAACCAATCAAATCTTTGTTCATTCAAGCATCCAATTGTCAAACCAATAACGTAACCGTCAATTTCACGCCTCGTCAAGACATAACGACGCGGGTCCGGTTTCAAACTTTGTGGGTAACGAAGCGAGAGACCGATACTTCCGGTAATACTATACTATACATTTGATATAATTAACCCTCAAAAAGTTATTTATCATTTTGGCGCCGCTGCCGAGGAGGTGTGTTACGATAATATCGTTACGGTTTGACGATTAGTGACTTGAAGACCCTTCCTCGTGAAGTTATTATTTCTCGTTTGTGGATATTTTCTTCTTATTATTATAAAAATATAAAAAAACACAAAAATATTTTTCACTTTTCTTTTATTAGTATAATTATAAAAAAAAACAAGAAAAATAAAAAATATAAAAACATTGTCTATAAAAACAAATAAAAATCATAATCAATATACATGACTTTCATTCCTAAAAGCATTATCATAATAAGTTCCCGATCAAAGATTTAAAATTGACCTTTGGTCACTGTGGAAATAGGCTCTACTTTAAAGAGATTAACAAACTATAAAGATGGTGGTATAAAGAGGGTTGTTCAGAGGAAAACGACACTAAAGGAGAAAGGTTTTTAATTGCTCCCGGCGCTTTCTACTCCCTCCGCTCATTTGTGCGTTTTTCTTTTAAAGACGCTACGTGGAAGCAAGTTGATTTATCGGTTTAAGTTATTCAAAGGCTTATTTATAAGCCGAGTTTTGGGTTTCTTATTTTTCGTAGGTTAGTATTAGTGCAAAGTAATTTTAGTAATTTTTTCAGAATTTTTAGAAATAGTTTAGTATTTTTTATAATTTAATTTCGTAAAAAGTTTTAAAAATTCATAAAAAATACAAAAATTATCAAAAAAATATTTTCTTTTTTAGAAAATTTTCTTTAGTCATATATTTCGTAGGAAAAATAGAAAATCTTTTGTAGGGTTAATTTTAAAGATTTTTGGTTTTGGACCTTTTGTTTGGGATTCGTGCTCTCGTTTTTCAGCTTAATTTCATAATTTTTAGATTTTTCTTAATCGGTTTTATTTGTTATTGTTTAACTTAGCTTTCCACACTCTCAAATCATTTCTCTCATTCAAACTCCAATCTTCCGACTGTATCGATTCTCTAGTCCAGCCTCGTTGGGGATAAACGACCCGGGAACATTCTATACTACTTCTCGGTTTTATTGATTCTGTTTTTAGACTATTCTTACTATATATATTTTATATTTTATTATATATTATATATATTTTAAGGTGTAGTTTAGCAACAATCAGAATCTTTTGTCAACAATGCACTTATAAGTCTTGTGGGAAAGGTGCTCATATTGGTTATAATTGTCCACCGAAAGCTTCGATTATCTCTAATCCGGAACCATGCAATCAAACCATTGATGAGCTCCCACAAACTTTGCCAAGTTTTGATCCGACGTGCTATTCCGAAAAAGAAAATTCATTACCTTACGTTTCAAAACCTAACTTTGTTGATGATTCTCCTAACGTTTTCAACCCACCTCCACAACCTCCTATGTATTCTTGTGAATTTTGCAGGAACGATGCTCGTTATGGTCACTATTGTACACCTCAAGTTCCGTTTATCTATCTGGAACCGTGTTACAATCAAGACTTTAATTTCCCGCAAGATTTTCATGATTTTCAACAACAATATCTTTGTTGTGAAAATTGCGGGGGTCCTCATGAGACTTTTCAATGTCAACCGATGAATGAAGACTATTATCATGAGCAAAATTCTTGCTATGATTCTAATTCTTTTGGCTTTGACCAATTTCAACCCCCGCAATATACCTTCAATCATCCAATCTTCAATGCTCAAAATGAGCTTCTAAATTCTCAAAATAAGATCATGGAGCAAATGACATCCATATGTGATATGGTTGGTCAAATTGTGCAAAAGAAGGAAGAAGAAAAGCAAATTGCGGAAGAGCAAGCGGCTAAAGCTCGATATTGGAAGATTCCCATTTGCTACGATGATGACGATGACGAAGAAAGTTCCATTCCCTTGAAAGATATTATTACTTCTGGACTTCCTATGTGTGTTGCAGTCACACCCGTTTTATCAACCGAGGAGCCCGTTGACTCTCTCATAATAGAGGATGGGCATCTTGACGCTATTCCGGCAACGGAATCGGACGAAGTAATAAAGTCTAGTGTCGAGAACCTTGTCCCGACCCCAAGTGAGTCTGAGGGTATTCCCAACAAAATGTGTGATGTGCCTCTTTGTAACAATCCTACCCCTCTTGAAGCTTTCAAAGAACACTCTGAGATTGTCGTCGATTTCAACGATGATTCTACTTCGAGTGATGACGATTCTCCCTACGGTGAGGATATCGATTATGTCGATGCATCACCTCCCGATGTTGAGTTCGTCAGCTTAGAGGTGGTTGAGATTGTTTATCAACCGGAAGTTGAGGACTAATAACTGATATTCCTCTAACCATTAAAGAAAAGACGATATCCTTCGTGAAAAATTGTTGAATGTCAATCTTCTTATTGAGATCGAAGCATTAAAAGATAATCCTACTTCATTTCCGATGTTATGACCAAGTCTTCCTCCACATCTCTTAACTTTTTCTTGGAGGAGACTAACACCTTTGATAATTCTTTACCCGAAACTAAAACTTTTTGCTTTAATCTGGAAGAGATTAGTAGTGGCAGTCCTACTTCTTATTCAGATTTATCTCTTCTGGATTATGAAGCTTTCTATCTTGATGACGATGATTTTGAAGAAAAGAGTAGTGGCAGTACCACTACTCATGCTGATTTTTCTCAATATGATTCGTTCATCTTTGATCTTTCGATCAATCCGTGTCCTCCTGCCGATAGGAGTAACTTTTATCATGAGGAGTTCGCCGGTGAACTCACTCACATCATATCTCTACCAAAGTATGATTGTTTCTACTTTAAGAATGAGCCCGATCAGGGCAATTTCACGATGGATGTGGTGGAGGATATTTTTGATAATCCGACAAGAGAACCAAGAGTTCATGTGCCTAATATTTTGCCCACCCATCCCACCCTTCATCTGGATTCGGATTTCACTCTTTCGCCCTTCTTATGGATTTCGACTTCATTCATTCTCATAATGATCTCGAGTCCGATCCTGATGTTTCTTCTCCTTCCAGAGATAGAAACAAGATTTACGATCTAGGGATATGCATTGAAGTCGAATCCACAAGATTTCTTTCTCCTCTTTCCCCCGTGATTGATACTTTACTTCCATTTTCATCCAAAAATGAAGACAAAGTTTTCAATCACGGTGTTCTTGCTTATAAGGAGAAATCTCCTCCTTCTTCATCACATCGGGGCTTGAAAGCTTTCCAGCTTTCTCCTGAAAGCCCGATGATGATTCATGGAGACAACACTCCTAATTTGGGTGTTCGGCATCCATATTTCTATCCCCCTTGAGAAGCTCAAGTATGGGGGGATCGGGTCAAGCTAAGTGACCTAAAATAAGTGCTTCGTGGGTGGTAACCCATGCTTATCCTAGTATAATCGTAGTAGTAGTATGGTAGTTATGTAGTAATGAATAAGTGTTTTTTTGTTGTTGTGAGGAGGCCCGCCTCTTCCATTATCCGTGTTTCGTGTTTTGTGTTGTATGTCCAAGATTGCCTTGATTTTTGAAGCCTCTCGTGCTCGCAGTTTTGTCCTTCGTTCACAAGAGCTTCACATCCTCAACTTTATTTGGGAATCCGATATCCAAATCTTATCGACTAACGTTTATCTTTAAGCGTACCTAATAAACGGCTTAGGATTTACGTAGAGACCCTTCTTAAAACATTGAGGACAATGTTTAATTCTAGTATGGGGGATCTTCGATTTGATTGTGCCTGTAGTCGTTGTTTTCGCGTAATCCCGTTTTTACCACCAAAAATTTTGGAAAATACCAAAAAAATGAAAAAATTTAAAATTTTTCAAAAATAGATTAATTGTTTTGTCACAATTTTGACTTTCCTGCTGGGTAGAATAAGAGTAAATTTTGACCCGATCGAGCGTGTTGAGCTCTAGCTTGTTCCTTAACTTTTAGAATAAGCGTTCGCGAATCTTCGCGAAGAACGAAAAATGATAGAGTTAAGTATGAGTTGGATGCTAAACAAGGATTATTTGGAAATCTTAAGAGCTCATGTATGTAATTTGTGTTTTTTTTCTCCCATAAGCTCTTAACCGGATTAATATACGTGCTATTTTTGGAGATTAAACTTAAATCAACAATTTTTATGTAGTATATAGCAAAAATTTTAGTCTTAGTTCAAATTTATACTTAAATTTTTCAAAAAGAAGTCTTCTCTATATATTAAAAAAATTATTATTAATTATGAAAAATGATGAAAAATGAAAAAAATATAATAAATATAAACTGTGGGCTGATAAAAGTTTGTTGCATCTTGCCGGCTCACAACCGATGTTGCAGCCTTCTAAAAGGTCGAGGGTTACAATTGCATCAATGTTATGTTTAATATTAAGTGTGAATTAATAAATAGATCTCTTTTTGTTAAATTTAAATATGCTTTTGAACTTTGACTATTTCATTTTAAGTTTTTTTAAATAAGCTATGTGTAAACGGGAAACCTAAGAGTTTTTGAAACCAAAGGTCCGTGAGTCCCGATACTAGTCTCTGTGGGGTGTCAAAAGCTTGGTCACTTAGCCGCAAGGTTGGGATGTGCCGAGACGAAAGTCGCTACATGGGATGATCTCGCCTTCAAACTCATTATTCTCGGGTGGAACGTGAAGCATAGAATTTTGCAAAAACGTTGATCCATGGTTGAAATTCAAAATAGCACATTCACCTAAGATATAATAATTGTCGGGAGTGAAAAGTTCACAAGTTGTAAATATGAGTCGTGTTAGCATCTTAACTGATATTTAACGATGATTTTGTTTTAAGCTTGGTTTGGAATAAGTGAAAAGTCGGGAACGATGAATTTATCTTTTTGGGGCATTTTAGGATTAAAATGCGTCTTGTTCTATGATCCCAAATGAAAATAACGAAAGTCAAATAAGTTATTTAGTTGCTTAAATAGAAAAATACAAAAAAAAATGAGAAAAAGAAAAAATACAAAAATATATGTGTTGGAATAATTGTATATGTAAAAAAAATGGTAAAAATAAGGCTTCTCTAAACTCTGGATTCTTTAATTCACCTCGATGAACACTTAGCTACTTTTCGAGGTTATTAGTCGAGGGGGGAATTAAGATTCTTAGTTTTCTTAAGTGTTTACTTATAGCATTGCGTGAGGACACGACAATATCTTAGTATGGGAGATTTTGGTATGTGCTTAATTACACATACCATTTACCTAATAAAACGAGCTTATTTGACCAAAACATAAGAAAAATGCCAAATATATGCTTGTTTTGCTATTTGTGTTGTGCAAGTAACGGATAATCACTAAAGGACAAAAATGAAGACAAACCGGACAAAATCGAGCACAAGAATGAAAAGAGCGCGAGAAAATGAGTCCAACGGTGCCCTCGGGTTTTATTAGGCCAGCCTGTTACCCACTTAACGAGCCGAGCCAGCCCAAACAAGCTTAAGCCCAAATAAAGCACAAAGTATAAAATGGAAATCTGTTATAAAAATTTAGAGAGATGACGTCAGCTGACGTCATTTCATGTGTGGCTAAATTATCCACTTATAAGGAGGGGGCGAGTAGAAGTTCGACACGTGTACAAGGCAATGTTATAAAACTCACTTCAAACTTGCAAATGTATAAATCAAACGGACGATATCACGTGCATTGGAAATAAACACCAACCGATCACATGAGCTCCCACTAGTGAATTGTTGGCAAATGAGAAAAGGCCACGTGGCAGGAATGAGTTATATCTATCAAAATTGATTTTGCAATTTTATCCAACAGACGAGAGGCTTGCGTTGATAAAACGCAAAGGCAAGGACACGTGGAGGCTGGTCAGGGGACTCGGGTTATATCCCATGAAGAGTACGAGGTAATGTCCAACAATTATGTGACCTTCCAAGAAATTTCGTGATGACAAGAAAAGTCGAAATTGCCCTCGTTTCCTTGGGTGGTTATTGGTTATTCTACTTGAAAGGACAAAATTGCCCTCACAAACATTTGCTATATATCAAATGAAGTCGCATGCAAAGGAAAAAAAAGTTAGTTTTTTGAAGTTAGTTTTTTTTTAGTTGTAGTTATTTTTAGTTTTTTTCTCACAAAAATGTTTAGCTTATTTTCATGTTAAGTAGTAGCTTAATAGGGCTTATTGTACCAGCTTCTTATCTTCCTTGTAACAAGATTTCGGTTTAGCTTATTTATAAAAGATGGTTTAAGGTTGGTACTTATTAGTGCAAGTTATTTCTTCTTCTTATTATTTCTAAAAGTGTTCGGCTTATTTAATAAGCTAATTTTGTTTAGCTTATTTTCTGTTATAAATAAGCTCATATTGGCTTATTGTTTTCTCGTTTACTTCTTTTAGTTTCTTTTGTTTGCTTGAAAGCTTGTTTTCCAAACTCAAATAAGCATTTTATAGTTTATTTGGTTGAGATTCTACTTATATAAACCAATTAAGCCTCGACTTATTTCATTTCTTTTCGTTTTACCTTAGTTTATTTGTTTTCAAAACCGATTTGCTTATTTCTAAAATAAGTTCGATTCGAAAGTTTAAAAAATGGTGCAACAAGTTGTTGATCAAATATCTTATTCTATTTTGCTAATTGTTGGTTAGCCTCGACTGCATATTAAGAATGTTACAACGAGCTTATGTGCTCAGCTTATTTATAAGCCTAGTTACTTTTAAGATCCGAGAGCTTATTTGTTTTTTTTTCAGTATAGCTCATTACAATAGTTCTTACCGTTTAAATATTAAAAATTGTGTTTCGTCGTTACTAATTTTGTGTAGCAGCAAGTATAAAGTCACATTTGGGTTTACTGTGTTACTCATTAAACCAAACTCCATAATTGTGGGCTTGTTGTTGGACGTGGGCCTCTTCTTATTATTTTTGTTTGGGTCACGCTTAGGTTTGTAGCTTGGGTCTAAGTTTGGTTTATATGATATCTATTTTAGGATGTGATAACTTGGCCTGTGAATGGGAAATATAGTATTGTTGTTTTGGGCTACGTTTGGCCAAGTTGTAAACAGAAATGTGCGAATGATATGCATTGTTTAATAAATTGTTATAAACTTCTTTATTTAATAGTTAGTTTGTTTTTGTTTATGATTTTTGTGTTGCTTTTGGGTCTAGTAAACTAGCTTAATATTTTAAGTTTAAATTTGCATATGTAGGGTTAAAACTTGATAATTTATTTTATTCGTCGCGTTTTTAAATTCCCGTTATTCGTTTTCGTATTTCTGTTTGTTTATTGCTTGCCTAGTTTATCTTTCATATGCCTTTATTTATGTCCTAGTAGATTAAGAATTTATTTTCATGCTTTATTTATGCTTCCCGTAGAATTAGGTTTTCCTTAGTTTAAATTTCCCTTGCCTTATTTTGCTTCCCGTAGAATTAAGATTTAATCCATTTGCGTTATACTGTTTTCCCGTAGATTTAGGTTTAAATTCCCGTCCCTTTTTATGATTTTCCTGTAGTTTTAAGTATTCCTTAGTTAAATTTTCATAATTTCTCGTAGAGTTTAGAAAAACTAATCAAATCTGTGACCATTCAAGCATAAATTCCAAACCGATTCTCGATTTTCAAATTCATGCCTCGTCGGGATGAACGACCAGGTCGGTATTTATACTTTATGGATAACGAAGTGACGAGACGATACTCGGTATACTATACTACTATTATTGATATTATCCTATTTATTATATATTTATATATATGTATTATATATTTATATGTATTAAAAGGAATCAGTCAATTTTTTTCAAACAACGGTTGGAGACTTCCACTTGTCCGCTTGTTTGGGGGTGATACGCGGTAGCAAGACGGTGAGTGACACCATATTAAGCATGACTTTGTGAATTGGTATTGCTTAAAAGTACGTACCGCGATCACTAATGATAGCGCGGGGAGTTCCAAATCGAGCAAAGAGAGATTTTAAAAATTTGCAAACAACTCGGGCGTCGTTGGTGGGGAGCGCTTTTATTGTTCAACCCATTTAGACAAGTAATCGACCGCCACGAGTATGTACTTGTTCCCTCGTGAAGAGGGAACGAACCCTATGAATCGATGCCCTACACGTCTACGGATTTTGCAAACTTGGTTGGAACTTTATGGCATTTCTTCACTGTTGCGTTAATTTTTCCTTGACATTGGACAAGGTCCTCATCGGGTTACCAAGTCATGGGAATCTCGGGTAAATAGTGGGCAATAAAATCCTGAGTCACACACAAACCTTGTGGGCGGTGTAGTCGGCACCGTAATGTCCCCGATGGGTCACTATGGCAAGCTTTGAGGATTGTCAATAGCTTCTTGGCCCGGGACACACCGCCGAGATCACTTGATCCGCAATATTTTGATACCAATAGGGGTCGTCCTAATAAGTAGTGTTGAAACATCCTTGATAAAACGTGTCTTTTGTTGGGACGACATCCCTTTAACAATGAAATTCCCCGCGTGGTAATTTACATAATCGGCAAACACAGGGTTGGTACTTGGAGTCACCCAAGAAAGTCACCATATTAGGTGTCTCGAGAGGAAAATGTCCATTTATCCCTTTGGGATCGAGCACAATTTTCATAAGGATTTTCTAATCGGGAAAAGATGATCTTGGCGCGAGATTATCGGCTCCTTTTTGTGGTCAATTACTTTGAATGTGAACTCCTTAAAGGAGGAGAACCACTTGGAGCAATCTGCCTTGGATCTTTTTTAGCAAGAGATTTTGGAGGGCGGAGTGGTGATCGTATGCACAATGCTTTTGTTCAAGAGATGTAAGATCGGAATTTTTCGACGCGTACACCACGGCTAAATTTCTTTCTCGTATAGTGTAATGCATTTCCGCCTCGATATCCTTTTACTAGCATAGTGTATAGGCCTCAAGTGCCTTTCATGACGTTTGTCTAAGACGGCACCTATGCAATGTCGTTTGATCGCAATAAGTCAAAGGGTAAGTCCCAATCGGGGGCAATCAAGATTGGAGCTTTGGTAAGTTTTTTCTTTAACGTTTCAAAAACTTGAATACATTCATTGGAGAAGATGAACGGAGTATTTTTCTCAAGAAGATGAGTCATCGGTCGGGAAATTTTGGAAAAATCCTTAATGAACCGTCGGTAGAAACCGGCATGGCCGAGAAAACTCTGAATACACTTGACGGTGGTGGGATGAGGTACCTTAGAAATCACATTGACTTTGGATTTATCGACCTCAATCCTATTTTTAGAAATCTTATGGCCAAGGACAATACCTTCCTTAACCCATAAACTGGACTCTTTTCTCAAATTTTTTAGTACATAGTATTGTGTCTTACCACTGTTGAGCATCTTGGTACCAAACTGAGGAGAGAGGCAATTTCTGAAATAAATTCCAAAAAAACCGAAAAAGTCGTCCATGAAGAGTTCCATTGTTTTTTCGATCATATCATGAAAGATAGCCATCATACACCTTTGAAACATGCCCGGTACATTGCATAAGCCAAAAGGCATGCAACGGTAGGCGAACGTTCCATAAGGACACGTGAATGTGGTTTTTTCTTGATCATGAGGGTCGATGGGAATTTGAAAGTAACCCGAGAAACCACCGAGAAAACAATAGTATTCGTTTCCCGCTAGTCTCTCGAGCATTTGATCCATAAACGGTAATGGAAAGTGGTCTTTACGGGTGGCGTCATTTAACTTTCGGTAGTCAATGCATACACGTCATCCCGTAACCAATCGAGTAGGAATTAACTCGTTTTCATCATTTTCAACAACAGTAAAGCCACCTTTTTTTGGTACGCAATGTACGGGGCTCAGCCCTAATAGGACTATCCGAAAGATCGTGGTAAATTAAATCCAGGCGTCAAAAGTTTTCAAACTCCTTTTTTATGACATCGTAGATTTTCGGGGATTACCCGTCTTAGATGTTGGACCACCGGTTTGTAGTCCTCTTCCATAAGAGTCTTGTGAGTACAAAATTTCGGGTTAATACCCTTAATGTCGAAGAGTTTCCAAGCGATGGCTCGCTTGTGTGATTTTGAAAACCTTTTGTGAGAGCGGGCTTTTTCCTCGTACTCTCAATAGTCTTTAGCATTATGACGGGCAACTTGTCATCACCCTCCAAAATGCGGTACTCAAGATGAGGAGGTAAGTGCTTGTGTTCGACCTCGGGAGGGAGGTTCATCAAATTGAAGATTTATATTTTGCCTTCACAAAATTTAGTTCTTTTCGAAAATTTCAAGCAAATTACATTCCTTGAAGGGAGGGGGGTAATGATGGAATCATCATTTAAGAAATGCTTTAAGAAAGAAGTATTCCCCTCTAGTGTAATAAGAGTGATCAACTTCCGGTGAAGTTGGATCATCTTCAAGAGCGAGGAAAGCGTCGACTTCCTCGAGAAGAAAATCACTATCCCCGAAGGGAGTGTGGATGTTTGAGGTCGGCGAGAAGAGGTAGAAGTAGAAACGATCGGGTCATAATAAGGAGTGGATTGCCACTCGCTCGATCACAGCGGAGAAAGTTAGAACCCGAGAATTCTTGAGAATACTCCTCAAAATGCAATAACAATGACGTCGATATTCGGTTAACCGATAATTATCATAATAATTATATGAGTATCTCAAAGTTTGATCAAGATTGATGTTGACGGCTTTTTTCTTAACACTAAAAGTTAATTCTCTTCGTATACATCCAAATCAAGGAACTGAATCGTTCCGGTCTTTAAGAAGGATTCTTCACTGGAATTAGGGGAACTCGAGGATCGGCATCAAAGTCTACGACTACAAAGTCGGTCGGGAAGGAATTGGAAAACTTTCCTACTTTTACGTAGACATCTTCGGCGATACCGATTGGACGAGAAATTGACCGGTCCGCAAGTCTAAGGTATTATCAAGTAGAGTGAGCTACGAAAGAGGAAGCTTTTTCCACACAGTTTAATGGCTATGAGTTAATGTTAGTGCGCCAAGATCGGCCAAGGCTAAGCACTCATCCATTCCGGGAAAATCACACGGTATGAGAAATTTGCCAGGGTCTCCAAGTTTTTCGGGTAACTTTTAGGAGGGGATGGCGAACAATGCTCATTTAATAGTGTTCTTGCTATTTAAACAATTTTTTCTTTGTGGCCAATTTAAACTCTTCAGTGTGGAAGCAAATTTAGGATGGAGATTTAAATAAGCATCGCGATGCTAAATGTCGAAATGAAAATCTTGGAAGATGTTGTAAAATTTCTCAATTTGATTGTTAGCTTTTTAGCGGATCTTTTAGTCATTAAGTCTACACGGATATGGAATTGATGGTTTCGGGTTAGGCTTCGAAGCACTAACAGGAGCAACAACGGGCTCAAAAATTGGTACATGAGTTTCAACTTGGACAACCGGAGGTTGGACGTCTTTGGTACTTCCGTTATTAGTAGGAGGCACCGTGTCCTTTGTAACCTCGGTTTCACGTTCCACCACCTTAGGAAGAGAAGAAGGCGGAGGTGGAACTTGAGTCCCATTGTAAGAAACGCCACTTCGGGTAGTGATTGCTTTCAAGTCACTTTTCGGGTTAGCAACGGTGTTGCTAGGAAGAGAACCCGAGCCCGAAGTAGAGGCGGTATTGGTATTCATGAACTTGGTAAGCAAGTCCGTTAAATTGGTCATTTGATTTTGCATGTTTTGGGTTTGGTTTTGCATATTTCTCATTAACCGCGTTCATTTAGGCTTTGATGTGTTTTGAAAATCCTCCTTTGACACACCTTGTGTTTGAGGAGCCGGAGCTTGGTAAGACGGGGGGGGTTGGGTACGCCGAAGGTTGATTAATCAGGGGTTCGATAAATTAGGAGCTTGATTAAAACTGGGGGTTGGTAGATTGGTCCTTGGTTGTAATTATTCCCCCGGTTTTGGTATGTAATCGTATTTTGATTTTTTTCCTTATGTTTTGTTGAACGGGAGGAAAACCGGGAGGTCGAATTTGATTTGCAATCGGGGGTCGGTAACCGGTATTTCCTTGATTGAAATTAGCCACGGCGGCTTGAGAAAAGTATTCTTGAATATTGTCACGATAAACGTTGCCATCGGTGGCGGGACAATTACAAGTGAGAATTGAGCACCACCTGCAAGTTACATAATTTTCCTCGACCGCTTTTACGGTAGCGGGAGCTTGGGATTGGTTTTTCTTATCGAGAAGCAAAGCTTTCACCATATCTTTAAGTTCGGCAACATCGGGAGAAATACCGGAGGTAGAATTGCTCGTACTCCTTTGGCAACAAGAAAAAAAACGGTTTGTTTCGTGAATTACGATGCTTTTGGATTTACTCTTGATGATTTTCTTAAGTAATCTGAGCATTTTTATCCAAAAAAAATTACTACGCGGCGGAAGGAATTCAACGAATCTTGATCATTAGAGTTCAAAGCATTTTTAGAATGTATCGAGTTGATGTAATTCTGAAAATCCATGATGTGGACATGCCCGGAGAAGATCGTTGAATCGGTCCCATGCCTCGTAAAAAGTTTTATCAAATCGTTGTTGAAATCTCGTGATTTCATTTTGAAGGTTTATTGTTTTAGAGGGAGGGAAAAATTTGTTTATGAATTTCAAAACAAGATCATCCCATTGTACGGAATCGATGAGGGGGTTCGTTTTTCAAGCTAATCCTGTGCGGCCCCCCCCCTCGAGGGAAAATGGGAAAAGCATAAGCTTAACTGACGTACTTAGGGCGTTTGGGAACTTCATCGTAGAAGTGATCTTGTTGAAATATCGAATGTGAGCATGAGGATCTTCTTTGTAGTCAATAAAATTGGTTATTTTGAACAAGAGAGTAAGCCAAACTTTGCCTAAGCTCAAAGTTGTCCGCGGTGATCTCGGGAACAACGATTGCTCCTCGTAACCCTCGGTGGGTGCTTCGAGCAATTGCGCCATAGTACGATTATCGGCCATCGTAACTACGGGAGGATCGGGAGGATCTTGATTATTAATTGGTTCCTCAAGATCAAATGGTTCAACAAAAGTCGGTGGGACTTGTTGTTGTTGACGGTTAGAATTACGGGATTGAGAACGATTAGTTGCGCGTGCACTAAAATAAAATAAAAGAAAATTTATACTAGTTTTTTTTTTTTGGTTTTTCAACAATGAAATTCCATAAAATTTTTTTTAATAACGGACCATCGGTGATTGAGACACTTTTAATCCGCTCGTTTTGCTTCAAGTCTTCACAAGGTGGGGTTATCTCTTATATTGAGATATATTCGCCAATATCTACAGGAGGCGGTGGAAGTATGTTTCCGCGGCGGACGAAGAGCGGCTGGGGATATTTTCCGTTCTCCTTCCGTAGGGGGTGTAAGTTACTCGGAAAAATACCAGCCTCTATACCCCTCTATTGAGTTACTGTTTATCATTTCAATAAGGCGAACACACCGTTACCGCGCTATAAATGTGACCACATAAAAGGATCAACCACAAGCAAATGCTAACAATCATGATAGCTTTGTGCCACCACCATCATTTTTAGACATGGTTCCATTCTATAAACAATAATTGGGCTTTACAATGGAGCTGAAAACATCATCAAGCTTTAAGATAACTGGTCTTCTGCAGCCATGGCAAACGTTATGCAAGATATTTTCTAAATGCTTTACAACACGTGTCACTGGATGGGATCAACCGCCATTGAAGATAATGCAAATGATGTATTTCTTTGTCAATAATATTCATGTGGATTATGCGAAGCTATTATGGGAAGGACTTTACTATTCTCTTCATCATCTAACATCTTCGATTCCTTGTCTAAGATTTACAAAGATCATCATTAGTCATTACATGACTAGTTTCCCAGAGATTTCAAGACGTGCTCGAGAGAAGTATCACAACCTAAAAGATGATGATATATGATTTAAAGATTTCTTACTATATATATAATATAAATATTATAAATATATAATAGGATAATATCAATAAAATCAATGAATAAACCAGAAGTATGTAATATTCCCGGGTCGTTTTCCCTACGAGGAATGCAAATTTAAAAGTCGAAAGACGGTTTGATAATTGATGTTTGAATGATAAAGATTTTGATTGGTTTTGTAAATCTACGGGAAAATTAATGCAATCTACACTAAAAACAATTAAGGCAACACAAATTTAAACTAAAAACGCAAACGGGAATCCTAAAAACGTGACTTAAAACCCTAATTTATCAAAATTAAATCCTAAAATGATCTTTTTAACTTTTATAAGTCCTAATTGACTAAAATGCAAGAACTAAGAAAACTAAACCAAAAACGAAAGCAATTTAAGCTTAAAAACACGAAAAAACGTAAACGAGATTCAATCCCGTTCTTTAAAAAACTAAAATATACAAATTTAACCCTACGAAAGCAAATCTAATTTTCCTAAGTCCTAAATGATAAAAGAAAATTAAAAAAAAGATTTTTTTTACTTTTATATTTTTTATTATGAATTAAAAACGGTTTTAATCTAAATTAAATATTAAAAATACTAAACGAATTATAAAAAATTACAAAAAGTAGCTTGAATAGTGCTGGATCTAAGAAAAATAAAAGGGATAAAATAGCTTATCAAAATAAGTTGTTAAAAAGCTAAAACAACTTATAAACTAAAAGGGGTAAAAAGATGATAAAAGATTAATGTGTGCAACTTCTAACGGAAAAGACCCAAGGGCGCTAGTTGTTGTGTGTGTTGTGTTAAAAACGTTGGGCTGAGGGTGTTGAGGTCCAGGGTTCGAGCCCTGCTCACCTTGGACTTCCACCTTCCCTAATGTTTTTATTTTTTTTGCATTTTTTTTTGAAAAGTCTTAAGGACTTAAAAATAAGGGGTAGGGTGATGGGTTCAAGTCAAAACGGGTAAAAATTTGAATCATCTTTATTTAAGAACTTTTAACTTTCCAGTGACTTAGGAACTCGCTTTGTTTCTCTTAAATTACAGCCGAGGTTGTGGCAAGGTCATCAACATGGTTTGGCAAAGTCCTTTCTTGTGTTTGCGCTCAGAGTATAGAAGATGATTCTCGCCTGTCATTTGATTTGACCCCTGCCCAGGTTTTGTTAATAATGATTAATAAATGCAAACATAATAAGTGCATAATAACACCATGCTCGTAGATGGTCTTGGCTCTATAAGTATCGTTGTTCAATTATTCTATCTATAGTGCTTCTTGATACTAGTAAAACGTTATGTATTTAGTTTTTGAGATTATTGTATTTATGGAACTTCATCACTCATATCCTCAGTTATTTAATAAAATAGTATCATCACAATCTCTGTTATTCAACATTTCGGTAAGGTTCCTTTAGAATTTGGACAATTTTAATGTGGTAAATCATTTATCAATCTTTTTATTTTGGTTGTTTCTACATCTTTCTATTTTATAGCCTTTTGCTATAAAGAATCTTCTCCTAAAATTCAGACAGAAGCATTCTTTGGCGTCTCTTTATATCTATATTTAATGTCTATTTACACTGAGTATTAATTAATGATGTAATTAAACTATTCTTGCAGGTAATTTAGTAAATGTGGTCATCCCGCGCCCAAATCCAAACGGAGAACCAGTTGCGGGGGTTGGCAAGGTTTGTTATTAGCAACACTCATTTACCTCGGTGTCATTTTTCAATTAGTCTTTGAAATACAGTAACGATTTCACAGCTACCAAATCACCTGAAATGCACTCATGGTTTTTTCCCTGTTTGTGTAGGTTTGCTTGGAGTATGACAACACAGATGGTTCAACAAGAGCTCATCAAGGACTAAATGGAAGGAGGTTTGGTGGAAACCAAGTCGTGGCGAGCTTTTACCTTGAAGATAAGTTTAGTGAAGGAGTGTATGATGGATAATTCAATAATAAGTGGTGTTTACTTGTATTACTAGCATAATGTGTCTGTTTACTTACATGTTCCCGTCTTAAAACATAGACATGTGATGTCTGTTTTGGATATTTACTAGTATTATTACTAAATTGAACTTTAAGATGAGTATTATGATTTGTAGGGATTCCAGTAACTAGAAAAGTGAAAATAATCCACTATTCAGCTGTTTTGGTTTTGTGCGTCTATTTTGTGGCCATATTTGGGAATTGATGCTATTTTTGTGGCCTGGTTCAATATCATAAGTAACATGTGTGGCTGTGCTGGTTGGGACAAAATGGGTTGATAATCGGATTCTTGATCTATAGGTCAGTTTCACTTGATAATGAACGACTGTCATGCTTTCTTGGTGTATTCATTATTTGTTCTAGTTCTCGATGCAGATTTAAGAATTTGCTATGATTTAGACTGGAAGTGAAAAGGAAGTTAAATAACAACGATGTTATATATGTAGTCGTTTACCAAGGGTGAAATTTTTTTGCAAAGTTAGGAACTATCCATACAGCGTTAAACTTTCAGGGATGATAGATGCAACTTTGTACAAACCACAAAGACCATCCATGAAATTTTCTCCTTAATAAAACAAATTATTACATTTTTAAAACTTACAAATAGTTTCATCATTCTTTTAGCTAACTTTTTGAAAACCATTGTAGTCTTACAAATTTTTCTTTAGTATATTCAATTATCACATATCTTACCATAATATCCTATAAACAAAAATATGATATCCTCATAAACCATATTTTTAAGCTTACAATGTTTAGGATTCGCCATATGTGCATATCATAGAGAAAACGCTAGTTCATTCTCGCAAGAGAAGGTACCTCATATACTGGGAAATAAAAAAGGAATTCGACAAGACAAATTTAACTAGAGGAGCCAAACTGTAATGTATTCGTTTTAAGGGTCCAGCTTACATTTTCATTTAACTTTTGTACTAATAATGCATACTATTATAATATGTAAAGGTTGAAGGTAATCATGCCATGTAAAGTGTAGACTCTAGTCAGTTTGGTTTTACATATTTATGGTCTCCGGTTTCGGTTTGGTTGAAGCTAGCTTTCTCTCTTGAACAAATTATCACCTTCGCTAAATTAGCATATGAAATTAAACTTATTAGTGACAATCAAGAGTGTAAACCCATATTCTACAACATGCTATGCCAATGCATACATACTTTTCCACTGGGTACTTAAGACCATAACATCGGGTAAGAGTTAAATCATCTTCCTATTAACATGAATAACTAATATTATTGCATATCTGTATAAAAAATATGCTAATAAGATCAAAGCTTCAATTTTTGCTCATAATTTGCACGAGTGAAGATATTCTTACAAAACTTAAATAATCATCTATTAAACATGAATATCTCATATTTTTGCACTTCTAGTATAAAAACTATGCTTGTAAGATCAAAGCTTCAACATTTGCTAATAATTTACACGAGTGAATATATTCTTACAAAACTTAATTAATTGTATATTAAACATATATATCTCCTATTTTTGCACTTCTAATATAAAAAAATGCACTAGTAAGATTAAAGTTAAAGTTTCAATCGTTACTCATAATTTACACGTGTGAATATATTCTTACAACACTTAAATAATCGTCTATTAGATATCAATATCTCATATATTTTCACTTCTAATAAAAATATACGCTTGTAAGATCAAAGCCCCAATCATCGCTCATAATTTGCACGTGTGAAGATATTCTTGCAAAATTTAGATAATCATCTATTAAACATGAAGATCTAATATTTTTACACTTCTAGTATAAAAAATACACTAGTTAAATCAAAGCTTCAATATTTGCTCATAATTTGCACGAGTAAAGATATTCTTACAAAACTTAAATAATCGCCTATTAAACATGAATATCTCATATTTGTACACTTTTAGTATAAAAATATACACTAGTAAGATCAAATCTTCAATATTTGCTTATAATTTGCACGGGTGAAGATATTCTTACAAAACTTACATAATTGTCTATTAAACATCAATATCTTTTATTTTTGCACTTCTAATATAAAAACTACACTAGTAAGATCAAATCTTCAATCCTTGCTCATAATTTGCACGTGTGAACATATTCTTACAAAACTTAAATAATCATTTATTAGATATCAATATCTCATATATATATATATTAGTGGTAGTAAGGGTAAATATTTAAAGATGGTAAAAACGGGGCTTTTCAAAGCTATTGATTTTTTAATTCTCCTTGATGAACACTTCACTACTTTTCGAGGTAATTAGTCGAGGGGATTGAGATTTTTAGTTTTCTAAGTGCTTACTTATAGCATTGCGTGAGGACACAGCAATATCTTAGTATGGGGGATTTTGATATGTGCTTAATTACACATACCATTTTCCATTAAAACCGGACTTAAATGACAAAAAATGTACCAAAAATACATTGTATTTGTATTTTTTGCATTTGTATTGTGCAGGTAACGGATATCTAAGAAAAGGACAAAAACGAAGCCAAAATGACAAAACCGAGCACGAGAACGGAAAGAGCGTGAAAGAAAAGTCAAATCAAAGCCAAAAGTCAAAAAGTCAAAGTCAACCAAAGTCAACCCCGACAAAGTCAAAGTCAAAGGCGGAGCCAATATCAAAGAATACTTAATGGGCCCACCCGTACCCATCTAATGGGCTGGGTCAGCCCATTAACGTACATATGAAGACTGTTATAATCTTAAGATTAATAGAAGGCCCAAGCACTCATTTAAAACACCGACCCAACAAACAAGCCCAAGCCATAACCCCCTTATAACAACCTGTTAACCATCACCCTCTTTTATCCCTTACACCGTTAGTCCTTTAAGGACTAACGGTGCAAACATTTATAAAACCTCAAGGACCAAAGATGCAAAGTACAAGGATGATGGATGCAATACAACCATATAAACTCAGGGACCAAACTTGCCATTTCCCTAACTTTTAAAAAGTTGCGCCAGTCACTGTACATCTTCCTCACTACCCACCAAAATGAACATGTACTGTTCCCATTTCTTCTCTACCTTGTCGACCCACACCTCAACATCACTATCCCTTATCCCACCTCACAATACAACAAATGACACCTTGTCAATCCTCTATCACCCAATTCGTCTAAGAAAGAAGACAAAGATTAAAGGGTCAAGATCAAAAGACTTAGGCACTACTCATAATCAATGGCTGAGATGATACCCTTGAAGCTCTCACACAACAAGCACACCCTCAGTCTCTCTCACGAAGAAAGCACACATCCTAGAACCTTCATTAGCTTGTTATAAATAGGACTCATTGTAAGCCCTTGGGCACTTAGTTTTTTTTCACCTAGTTAATCTTTTTTACAATTTTCAGCTTATTTTTAGTGTAAACTTTCAATATTGTAATGTTTTGTTTTTAAATTAATGAAAAGCAAGTTTTAGTAAAACTTCTCTTTTTAAGAATTTGTGTTTTATTGTTGTCAAAAAGCCTTTCATAAGCTACTTTAAGTTCTTGTTTAATCATATAAGCAACCTGTTTTTAATTTAAATATAAAATACTTAAGAAAATTTTACAAAAAAAAACCAAAAAAAAACACACTCTAAAATACCACAGCTTTTTGGATGATAAGCCAAACTTGGATGGGCTTATGGACACTACTAGCTTATCTTTGATAAGCTATAGCTTGTAGATAAGCTCTTTTGAGCATTGTTTGCCCTGTTTAAGCAAGGGTTTTTGTAAGTCTTCATTTTTCCTTTTTTAGCTTATTTACTATTCAACTGCTTATTTGTGCTTATTACTTGCTTATATTGGCTTATTTATGTTTGCTTATGATGTTTGGTGCTTATCTTGCTTAGTTTGTAGTTTAAAAGTTATTTGTGCAAGTTTTCTTTTAAATCTGTCATTTTAAGCTTATAAACTAGCACAATCTGTTTTATCTTATTTGATTGCTTATTAGTTGTTTAAATATGCTTAATATTGTTTATTAGTCTTGTTAATCATCTGGTCTTTGCAAAGTTTTGGCTTAAATAGCTTCTATCTAGTTAAAAATACCAAATCAGAATTTAAAGGGGTGTTTGGTTTAACCATGAAAATGGGTCAAAATGGGTCAAAATGAATTTTTACTCTTGGGTCAATTTAGTTTAGCTTAGATTAGTCTTAAAATTCAGTTTGTTTAAGCTTTTAAGTGTTAAAACTCAAAATCAAGGTTTTAAGAAGGTATGGTTTAAGTTTGTGTTAGTTAAGCTTATTTAATAAGCTTATTGGCTTAATTCTCTGCATCTTGTAAGTTTGTTATGTTCTTGAGTTTCTTTATGTATTAAAATAGGTTAGAAACAAGGTCAAATAGGTCTGCATTGTTGGTTTGTGTTATTGCCAAAGTCTGTCAAAAAATTTGCTAAGTGTGTTTTTAAGAGGAAATAGCTTTTTTAATTGCTTTTTGTGGTTTATTCTTTATTTTAAAATGGTTTTTGGTTGTTGATATAAGCTCTTTGAGGTCCAAATTCAGTCTGTTTGTAGGTAATATAGTCATAAGGTTCTGTTTAAGTGCTTATTTTTAAGCTCAAAAGTAGTGTTTTGCAAAGATTGAAAAGTTTTTCTAAGTGTTGTGTCTGTGTAGACAGCTGATAAGTGCTTAATTACACATATCTTTTACCTCTAAAAACGAGCTTAAATGACCAAAAACAGACAAAAACTGCCAAATATATGTTTGTTTTGCATTTGTATTGTGCAGGAAGTGGATATCATCAAAAAGACAGAAAACCAAGCCAAAATGACAAAACTGAGCATGGAATGGAAAAGACTGTGCAAAATCAAGGCCAAAGTCCAAAAATGCCAAAGTCAGAGTCAATACTGAAGAATCAGCAGTCAAACCGGAGCCGGAACTGAAGAATACTATTGAATGCAATCTTAACCCATCTGATGGGCCGGGAAAGCCCAATAGTATATCTATGAAGACTGTGAAGACCAAATGGGCCCTCAATCAATTACAACAGCCCATTTGTGTGCAATTGACAAAGACTGTGAAGACTTTGAAGGCCCAATCCTAGCCCAATTACAGCCAATCTCAGCCATTGTACACACAAAACCCACTCCATAACCTTATTGGGCTTGAAAAAGCCCAATAACCAAGCCTGTACCTCATTGGGCCCAGACACACTCAATTGGGCCCAATACAAGCCCAACACAAAACCCAAGCCCAACAAAAGCCCACAATCCTTTTTTATAAAACACAAGGACCAAAATGTAAATTTTAAAAACTTTGTTTTATAATTAAAAATGAAAAAATAAAGAAAAGGGGCCAAAAATGCCAAGTTTTAAAAGTTGTTTTATAAGGAAAACAAAAGAAATAAAACACAAGGGCTGGTTTTGCAATTAACCAAACCCCCTTTTTCTCTTTTATTAGTTATAAACGCAGGGACCAAATTTGCAATTTCCAAAACTCCTTTTATCTCTTTTAGTTATAAAACGACGGGGGCTAAAATTGTCACTTTCCAAACTCTATTATAACTAAACTTGGGCTTAAAAAGAAAATGAAAAGAGTGAGAGAGTTGAGGGACTAAAGTTGCCTCTTCCCCAAAGATCTCTTTTAAACACTGCAACCACAAACGTACTGTAACCACTTACCCGCCAAAATCAAACCACCCCTTTCCCATGGTTTTTCTTCCCAAACCACCTCCCAAGTACTACCACCAGCTCACCCTCACCATTCCCCACAACCCAATGCCCCTATAACCCTTTCCCGGGCAAAATCACTCAACCCGAAGCACCCCTTCAATGGCTAAGAATGCTACAAGGCGAATGGATGGCTAGGATTGCTTGAAAAGTGTTGTACACTCACAGCTAGCACAGCCCAAGACAAAGAGAAGGCAAAAGAGCTTGTATAAAAGAGCCAAGAGCAAGCCGAACAACCACACCATTTTTTTATCTTGTTTTTACTTTTTCTTAGTTTAAAATTTACCTAAGTCTGCTTTAAAATTGTTGTATTCAGCTTATTTAAAGTTTATGTTGTATTATTGCCAGTTTTAATAAAAGATAAAGAGTTTTTGTGTTATTGCATTTATCAAAAATTTGAAGCATAAATTAAGCAATCAATTCTGTAACTGTAGCTAACAATGTATGTAAAGGTTTGTATAAACTAAACTTGATATCATGTTCTACCCTTTATTTCTCTAAAAAATCGTTTTTTATAAATTAAGGGAGTGTTTGGTTAACTCTTAACAAATGGTCACCATGGGTTTGTCATGGTCAAAGCTCACTTAGCCACTTTGCTAGTGTGTAGGCTTTATTAGGCATTTAAATCACATTTTTGTTTAAAAATATGGTTTTTGGCCCTTTTCGTATAATCTGTCAAAATTTGAATAAGCCAATATGAGCTTTGAAGTTCTCAAGCTGCTTATGCAGCTAAGCCACACTTTTTGTTGTGCCTTTGTGTTGGTTTTATTTTTTTTAGCCATTTACCCACCCCCCTTGTTCTGTCTTTGGTTTGACCAAGTATGAGTCAAGTTTAGCTTTGTCATGACCTTTGAAATCCCTCAAGTTTAAGCCCCATTATCAGCAGCTTTAGTTAAGCCCTAAGCTCTCAAACTTTGAAAATAAGCTCAGTGACCACCCCTTGTTATCTGTTTGTACTTGGGTTTGGCCAAAAAGCTCTTTAGAGCTTATTTTGATAAGCCAAAAAAGCCCCTAGGCCACTGTTGTACTTCCCCTGGTGCTGAGCACCATTTTCAGCCCCTTATTTCTAGCTTATTTGATTTTAAGCATTAGGTTTTTATGGCTTTTTAATGTAGCTTATAGGTCCCACTTTTAGGTTTAGCAGCTTAAATCCCTTAGATAGCTTATTAAGGCAGCTTAATATAAGCTTTAAAGTCCCCATTTTTCTGTTTTCCTCCCTTTTTTTATAAACTGTTTAGCTTATTTTAATATAGACCAGCTTATTTTAGGGCTTATTATAGGTTACTTTAGCTTATTTAAGAATCCCCTAGCCTATTTATCTGTTCCCCATAAGTTTTAGCTTATTTAGTTGGCTTAAATCCCCAAAAGAAAGAAAAATAAGCTTATAAGCTTATTAAGCTTCTGTCAGTCAAAAAGCTCACTTTTCTGGCTTATCTAGTGGAAATCAACACTTGCCCTTTTTTTAGAAAATGATAAGCTAAAGCCCCTCTATAACTTTCCTTCTTTGACTTTTTGATAATAAGCACTTTGGACTTGCTTTGTAATCGGGTTGGTGTGCAGGGACCATTTAGGTAAATTCCAATTTTATAGTTACCTTTAGTTAGTCCTTAGGTTAATTGTGCTGTTACTTTGTTAGTCCTTGTGTCCTTAGCATCGTTAGTCCCTAGGGTTAACTTCAGTTAGTCTTATTTTATTAAATTAGGTTTAAAATTAATAAGTTTAATTACTTTTTATATAATTAATAACTTTTGGGCATTTTTATATTTTTAGAATTGTTAACTTTTTCTTTATTTAATTTTATTTTTTCAGAATTTTTATAACTTTTATTTTTTGTCTTTTTCTATTTTCTTAGTTTTAATTAGTTATTAATCTTTAAAAATTCATAAAAAATCCAAAAATTAATAAAAAAATATTTTTCTTTTTTATAAAATTTTCTTTTGTCATTTAGTGTCTAGGAAAAATATAAAATTTAGTATAGGCTTAATTTTTCTTAAATTTCAGTCTTAGACCCGTTTTACCGGGTGCGTTTTACCGTTTCTTTTCGTTTTACATTCAAACGACCTCCGTTTTAGTTCTAGTTTTCTTTATTTTTCAAATTAAGTTAATTAGAATTTAATTTTGATTTTTAATTTAATTTAGCATTTATTTTCTTAATTTTTAGTATTTAGGTTTCCCGATACCTGATTCTGTTCCCCGTATTTTAGTATAGATTTAATTTTAGGATTTCCCTATAACTAATTTTGTTTCCCGTAGTTTTTAAGATCCCCATTTCCTATATCTGTTTCCCGTAGATTAAATTAGGTTTTATTTAATTAATTTTAGTTGTAATTATATCAGTGTTTCCATCATATCTAAATATTCTCCATCATTCAATTTCTCATCAAACCAGGATTACTTTCAATTGCAGCCTCGTTGGGACATACGACCCGGGAATATCTCTTCCGGAATCTTTTTATCATTGATTCTATCTTGTGTATTTTATCCTTTTGTGGAATTTGACCTTTTGCCTTGGTCAAGGGCATTCGGTTAGAATCTGTATTAGGGTTGCTATATAAGTGTATGCTTAAACACGAATCAATCATCAACCAAATCTAATCTCTTATCATCATCCTGTAATCTTTTGCCTTCTTGTGAACTTATGACCTTCGAACCGACATGCTCATACCTTTCTTTATCTTGAAAGCTTGAATAACCATCTTTCTTGAAAATCTTTAACTTTAATACATCGTCATTTCAAGGAAGACATGCGGTATCAGAGTCGCAAAAGTCTTTTGAAACATGTACTTGAGCTTTCAGAATGTCTTTACATATGTCGATCGGGTATGAGCATGTGGCTATGAATTTTTGACTATGCTGGAACCAGGTACCTCCATGTCCATCTTTATATGAATCTACAATAAAATAGTTAGCAATAAAGTAGGTAGACGAATATAGCTTTGTCATTTGCTCGGGTTTGGTTGGATTAACCTTCAGATCCTGTGAGGACCGACATGTGATTAGGTAGATTCAATTTAAGAAGAATCTCCTTGACAAGATTTCCAGCTTGCAGTATTGAATCTTTCTAACACATATGTGTTAGATTCATCGTACTCAACTTGTTCTCATTACCAGAACGTCTCAAAGTAGACAACACGGTAACAGTGAACCAGTGAGTTACCGCCTCACCAATTGAATCAAAAACTTGATTTTAAAATCAATCGACGTGTCACTTGCTACAGTGGTTTTGCGACACATCGAGAGTTTTATTCATTTCAAAATTTGTCAACCGTCAATTCATAGTCTGGACCGAATCGATATCCAGTGTCCTAAGTTTAATCCATATAGGATCTCATAAGTCAACTACCACAAAGCTTGTTCAATGTTGGCTCTAGAAGAATTTCCATCGTCACTATGAATACTTTAGTATCACTCTGATGTTCTGGCAATATCACAAGGATAATGCGTAGGACTCTTAAGATATTACTTGTTTTCGCAGTGTATGAATAACAAATATATTAGAATAGTGTCCTAGTAAGATTTATGGATGATCTCTTTATGGCTCTAGACTCGATAGTGCCCTTTGGTTTTAGTAATCAGAGGCTAGAGCAGACTGCCACCTTTTCAATACCAACTAACTCAAAGTGATAAATTCAATAGAAATGTGTTTAATCTCCATGAGAAATGAAACAAGACTCTTTTGAGAGACCTTGAGTGGTTAGGGAGGGTTGTGATTTGCATCACTGGGTCCATGAAGACTATCTTCAATACCAGACAACAACTTAGTGTTTCTGATAGCATATGTATTGACCCGGTTTCTGCCTAAGTGTAAGGAGGGCTTCTTTCTTTTCACCCTATATCTTTACTTTTCTTTTTCATTTTTCAACCCCTTTAATGCTTACCAAGACTTCATTAATAACACCTTGTTGGGTTTATTCCAGTGTTAGCTCTGTCTTAGTCTGCATTATCTCCTTTCTTACTTTTACTCCTTTTGTATCATACCTAAGGACTTCTATTCTAACTAATGGAATGTCCATAGGTAGATCCCTCTGATTTTGGCTCGATCATGGGACAAGTACCTAACCCTAACCACCTTATAACTTCATAAAATTAAGTACATGGTCAGTCTATTGGTATTGCCACAGTTGCCATTAAAACCGTTTAAAAACTCAACTAAGGTACTTGTGATATAAATATCAAAAAACATTCGTACCTCAATAGTTTCTACCTTTCAAAATTGCTCCCCCTACATATGTGCAACGAAATTCAAAAATGTTTTGCACATACGTGGAAGAAGCTGTACTAGAGTCATTAAGATCACATTTATAGGCCTTATATTTTTATCACATTTTCTCCCCTTATCTAAAATGTCAAATCTTTTGATATTTTGGATATCAATTGATTTAAAATTAAGTGTCTGGGGAGAAAAATGTTCTAATTATTAACAAGTCTTTATTGGGAACATTTTAATGCTCCCCCTCAAATTATAAATGATACATATGGTGTCGAGTACAAAACTTGAATTTTTTTTGAATTTAATGAAAAATTCATGAAAAAATTGTACTCGAACACTATATAAGCCTATTTTATTAGTCTACACTACGTATATACATATTCACAAGATTTGTTTTATGAGACATGACCTGAATGAGTAAACCTGAGTATGACAGAGTCATACTGTCCAATGTAATAGCCTGTATTCAGTCCTTTAGTCCCTTCCACCAACAAACATTTCTAAGCTCCTTATAATCCTTCTATGCAACAACTATTTATCAATGTATTTAACCATGATGTGAGTCTGCTTCTTATCTGTTGCAGTCCACTTCCTCCTGTCTATGACCTTTTATACCCAAATATGAGGTTCTTCATCATTTAATCTAGAGTGTTACGAATTAAGGTAAGAGTGCCATCACTAAATTTGTAGAGCTCTTCGGTACGCATGAATCTCTTCCTTTTCAGCTTGTCTTCATAAATCATTCCTTAAGGATCTGAAAGAGTGGTATATGGAACTCTGCGAGACAAGTCAACGTCATGAGTTTTTGGCTTGGAGATGTTGAGCTTCTTTCGGTAACTTTCTACTCCCAGCTAAAGATCTTCAACCCTCGACTGAATGACAATACTTCGAGTATACATACGTAAACCCACTACCAAGTGGACAATGACATTGTCGTTGAGGTTGTTGAGCATGTTCTGTGCAATGAGAAGCAACATATCTTTGATGTCGTTCAGATGTAGCCGTGGAAAGTCACCTTTCATGAACTTGTATAATTTCGGATCTGCTTTTCTCATAATGATTTCCTTTAAATGACCATATCCATACCACTCGTCAATAGTAACACTAGTCACACTCAGAATTGTTTTCGTAGAGTAAACATCATGCCTAGACTTCTTGTTAATCACATATCCATAGAACTTCTGACATTTGGGTCCCTAGTGAGAAATACCTAAAGCAGCGTACTTATCATATGCTACCTTTAATGGACTCCATAAGTAGGGAACCATGTCCTCAAAACCTTCTACATCATACTTTGCAGCCTTTGTTTTTGTTGTTGATGTCGTATACTTTCTGTCAGTGCTTCCTCCTCTTAGATATTCTAGATCGTTGTTAAAGAAGAAATTAACAAGGACAAAAAGACGACCTTGCGATTCTTGCAAAGGAATAAGTTTACTGAGGTCATAGGGACAACGATTTCATTTAGGGTTGTTCCAATCTAGTTGATTAGATAGAGCATGGTATCATTCTTCTATGTTGTATTCTAGTTCCACACAACTTTTGCACGTTCCTTTAAGAAGATTGTAAACCGGTCCTACTAGATCGGCTTTTGTCAGATTTCTGATCTTGAGATGATTCATAGCAAAGATGGAGAAGTCGATAAGAGTGCTCATCAACTCATTGAAGGTAAGAAGAGGTTTTTTAGCATTTTCCAGATCATTGAACCAAGTCTGTGTAGGTTCATTGTCAACTAATTTGCCTTGGATCCATTCCGAATCAGAAGTAGGAGGCCTTGAAGGTTTCTTAAACCAGTCATCCTTTATAACATCTTCAACATCGGGTTGTACATCAGTGTTCTCCGTGTTATCTCCATGATTCAAAGGCATCTCAGTATCTGCAGCCTCAAAAACTATTTCCTCTGATTGAACAGACTTACCAGTCGATTTTGGCTAAGAGTGTGTGGTATCTTTAGAAGAACCAGTTGACTTTGGCCTTTTAGACGGTTGAGAATCATCATTTGACTTCCTTTTCTTTAACCCTTGGTCTGATCTAGCTGGACGGTCTTGATCTCTATCTTCATCATCATACGGTCTTTTCTTATGTTTGATTAAATCAACAACTTCTTGATCTATGTCATCTTCATCCACTATTAATGACTCTATCAAAGCGTGATACATAGTCTTGTTTGCAGGATGTTTGTTGAATGACTTGGATTCATGCATGGAGTCAAACAAGGCTTGTTTCTGATCAAACTCAGCAAGTGCAGTCTTGTCAGATGATTTAATTCTATACTGAGACTTTTGATGCTTTTATGTATGTTTGATAACGCCTAAATTATACATGTTTTTAGCGGCGTTATTTATATATATATTTTATCATTTCTCGTGAACTTTCAATAATTAATAGCATAAATTATGTGTAGGCTCACTTGAAGTCATCTCGAGCTCAAAAGAAATAAAGTTAAAGTGTTTTCGATTATTGGAAAGCAAGTTAGAAGAAAAGAAAAACCTCAAGGCTAAAAAAGGCACAAGTACGTCGCACTTCCAAGCGAGTCCAAGAATTAAAGTCCATTAAATGAAGATAGCATTAATGCTCTAAGTACGCCGCACAAATACTTTTCTGCGCAGCACTTCTTCCATAAACATTAAATTCCCTCGCATTTAATCACCAAATGCGCCGCACAATCTTTTGTGTGCGTCACACTTTTACCCCAAACTTAGCCTATAAATAGTGGCCGAATTTTCACACAATTCATCCATTCTCACTTCACATCATCATCGTCCACTCAAATATCTCTCACACAACAATCATATCTCCAATTCTTCAACCAAAAAAACCATAAACCTAGAAGATTGAAGATCAAACCACGAAGAACGAAGAAGAATATAGTAGAATTATAAGAATAAAAGGTTGTATTTAAATTCCATACTTGTTACGGGGAGAATTTTGATCCATATTCTTACCTCAGAAATAGTATGTTTTTTGTTATTCCCTTTAATTTTGTTATGAGCTTCATAGCCATGAGAGGCTAAATCTCTCATGACTACTCGGTGAAAATAATATACTGAATAAGCATTTGGTATAATTACGATCTTGTTAATCTTAAGCTTATGTTATAATCCTATCGTATCTTATCTTATCAACTTTGATTATATACTCGCATCGGTATAGGTCGAAAGACCCGTTATGATCTATATAGTTTTAAAGATTTGTCTATGATTTTTATCGTCTATAACGAGAAATCCACTTACGTTATTTGATAAACAAAAATAGATTTGATATAATAGTAACTGGATTATTTTAGTGACACATTTAATCGGGTTAACGAAACATAAGTCTTAAGTTAAACAAGTTAATTTGTGAAAACGTTTTTGACGAGAAAATACTTTTTATAAATTAAAGTCCTACGTCTAAGATCGTAACTATTACCACTGCTTATGAATTATATGAAATCATCCGAGTAGTCATATTTCTCACATTTGTTAAAGTTTATTTTTTAGCTGATTATTCAACACTACGCAAATCCCTGTAGACGACCTAGTCTTACCTAAAAAAGCATGTACTACTGATTGAAGCAATCTTATACATGTATTAAAATAATATATAATATGATGGAAAATTACCAAATTACCCTTGAGGACAAAGGTAAAAAGGAAAATCTTCACAAATATATATATAATATAATACGTATATTAACCGGGAAGTATGATTCCCGGGTCGTTATTCCCTAACGATTTGTGAAATTGAAACCACGTTTGTTGTTAGGACAATGATTTGAATTGGACACAAAGATTGATTTGATTATCTATTTCTACAAGTTAAAATAAGCAAATGATAACAATTAAGCACGAAAACAAATAACGGGAAATTAAACTTTAACTAAAAACGCAAAACGGGAACCCTAAATGGCAATTAATACCCTAAATTTCCAAATTTAAACCTAAAATAAAATTTTCTTTTTAAATAGACTCTAATTGACTAAAAATGATGTTTAAAGAAAACTAGAACAAAAACGGAGTTGAAATGAGCTTAAAAACACGAAAAATGTAAACGGGAACGAATCCCGTTCTTTAAAAAAATGAAATTTTGCAATTTTAACCCTACGAAAGCAAAACTAATTTTCCTAGAAACTTTATGATAAAAGAAAATTTTCTAAAAAAGATTTATATTTTTTTGATTATTTTTCTATTTTTTATGATTTTTTAAAGTTTTTAATAAAAATACTAAACTAATTATAAAAATTCTAAAAAAATACAAAAAATAGCTTAAACTAAATAAAACCTAGGAAAAATAAGCTTGATTACACAGCTTATTGAATAAGCTGTGTAATAAGCTTAAACAGCTTATAAAGCTAAAAAAGGAAAACTTGTATAAGAATTAAATGTTATAAATGTTTAATGAAAAAGACCCCAGGACGCGTTGGTAGAGGTGTGTGGTGTGTGTTGTTATAAAAGGGTTGAGGGTGTTGAGGTCGGGGGTTCGCCTTTGCTAACCCCGATTTCACATTACTCTTTTTTATAATTTCTGAAAATGGTTATAAAAGAAAGTTGGAAATAAGCCTAAAAAACTATCACTTTTAATAAAACACTTAAAGCTGATAAAGCCTAATAAAGTGGCATGGAAATTGCTTAAGAAATGACAGAACTACTTAACTACTTATTTTTGGCTTTTTATAGAATTTTAGAACTTAACAAGTAGAAATAAGCTAGGCGTGACAAAATAAGCTATACTTACCTAGTCAAAATTAATAAGCAGGTTTAGAAAGAAATAAGGAAAGAAACAAAATAAGAACTGAAAAATCCTAATAAAGCTTTATATGAAAACTACAAACCAAACAGTTCCATAGCGGACTTTGAGCTTTAAAATTAAGCGTATAAGTGGATCTCTTGGCCAGAAACTTTTACCGGCTTATAAGCAGAGCTAATATGTCTCCTTAGTATGTGACAAACAAATTCATTTTGAAAACAGTTAAGCAAGAAAAGCCATATGAAAAAGCTACTCAGCTACTGATTAAAATTTTTTTATTTTTTTGGGGAAATTTTTTTTTTTTTGATGAAAAGCTAAAATAAGCTATAACTGAACTAAACAAGCTAAGGAATATTTAATTCTAACCTAATTAACTTGCTAATATAGAATTTAGACAAAAATTTAAGTCAATAAGCTATAAAAATTCTATATGCACTTACAAAATTTGAGACAATAGTCCCTGCCTAGGGACCTTTGAGTCTATTTTTAGCTCAAGGCTCTTGGATCCTTGTGGGGAAATGGGCGTATGACAGCCTTACTCTACACCTAAAAGCTTTCAAAACAACTTTTGGAATAAGGTTTGAAAATCAAATCTTATTGGAAAAAGCTCTATGAAAAGGCTAATGCAGATAGAGGAAAATATTTTTGGTCTTTTTAGAATTTATTGAAAAAACAAAGGACTAAATAAAGCTTAAACAGATAAGAAACTAAGCTGTTTTAAGCTATAATAAGCCCTATTTTCTAGATTAGCCTATAACTAGTTGTGCACTAAGATCAAAAACTTAAAATTTACCTTTTTAACATATTGGAAAAATTTAAACTTGAATTTGGCTGTTTTTGTATTATAGAAATGCTGATGTATTGTGGCACAATTTTGACATAATCTATTTAGACAAAAGTGAAGGACTAAGAAAAACCATTCTACTCTTTTAAAACAAAAAACTAAGATTCAAGGAAAGCTTAGAAGTTATAGAATCTCCTAAGGCTTATATCCAAGTAACATTTGACAGAATTAAACTTATGTTAAATCTTCTAATGAAAACTTGTTTGAAACTAATCTAGCTTAAAAAAAACTTGTTTTAACAACTTATTTAAGAGATTAGTACTAATTTCAAAAGACCAAATGGCCAACAATAATATTAACTTGTGGTTAATATTGTTGTGCCAAACACTCCTTTAAAATCATTGAAATCCATTTAGGCTTATGAAATAGAGATTTAGTGAACAAAAGTTCAATACCAGATAACAAACAGCCAAAAATAGATCTTATGAGCTTATACTAACAATCAAATAAGCTAGAATCTAACAACTACTCATTATGCTAAATATTTTTGGATTTTTAATGATTTATAAGACAAAATATGAAAAACTACGATCTATACTACAAATGCTGAAAACAGATGATCAAACATGATTAATAAGCACAATGAGATAGATTTAAGCACAAATAAGCTAGCAGGTAAGCAGAATAAGCAAATTATAAGCTGAAAATTAAGACAGAAATAGAAATAGTAACTTATAATAAGCCTTAGCTTAACAAAGGCTAGACAAGCTCATGGAGCTACTCTACAAGCTCCAGCTTATCCTTGGATAAGCTGGTAGGGGTCCTGGAAGCTCATCATTTTATAGTTTACCTTTCCCAAAAAAAAAAAAAAAGCTTGTCATTCCATCAGCTTAGTTATTTAAGCTGATATATAAGTTATAGTCGATAAGGCTTTATTGACCTCAAATCCAAGCTTAAAGACTTAGATGAGCTAGAGATAAGCTTGTTTACAAGCTTATGAGTAGTTTGAAAGCTTATAGAACAGTTTAATAAAGCTTTTGTAAACAGGTGAAACATATAAGCAAGAACAAATTTTATTGAGTAAACTAAAATTTTATTGATATTCAAAGCAAATTACAAATTATTGAAAAACAAATAAAAAAGAATTTACATTAATAATTAAGTAAATTACATTTTAAGCTAAATTCTAATTATTTTAACTAATTTTAAACTACTCCTAGATATATCTCTTGTGAGTGATGAAGGCTTCTATTTATAGGCCTCGATGAAGCTATTAGGTCCTTAGTCTGTTATATGCTCCCATCAATCCTATCCTTTGAATCTTAGCAATCATTGGATTCCATCTTTGAGCCGTTGGATTAGATTGAGGAGCACACGGATTGCCAGCGTGGCATTCTGTGTGTCAGGCCTTGTGTGCTTCTTTTGCACTCATTATAGTGCAAATTATCCATTCACCTTGTGTTTCTTTCATGTCCCGCGTGTCACTCCTTGTGAGAATTGGCCAATGAGAGCATCATGTGACGTTTTCTTTTGCCAAATCATAGCTTGGTATCCGAATTAATAAGCCACGTCCTCAATTTTAATTTACCCTTTGATTTCACGCAGGTAAATATTAAAGGAGATGATGAATAGTAACAACAATATTTCCCGCGTTTTACTTTTTGTAAAAGGGGGTGCGTGTTTGACTTCTCTTTTGACTCGGGCTTATACATTGGGCCATGAGTGTGTTTGGGCTTGGGTAAAGTTAACAGGATATGGTTTTTGTTTTATAGAAAGATAACGACCGTTATCTTTTATTAATAAAAAAATAACAGTGTTAGGGTTTAAGGGTTTATTTTGTGATTTGATTTAACTTTGAGGGACTGTTTTGGTATTTTTGGGTATTGTCTTTTGTGGCTTCGACCTACTGTTGACTGATGTTAACTTTGAAAAGCATTCTCCCGGCTCTTGTACACTCATTTCCGTTCCCGTGTCTGTGTTTTTCCGGCTTTGACCATTTTCTTGTGATTTTTGCAATATCCGTACCTACACAATCACAAAGAAAAAACAAGCAATATACAAGCATTTTAAGCATAATTTTTGTCTTTGATGGGTCATTTTGGATATAAAATAGATATGTGTTTTCTCACATATTAAAATTTCCCAAACTAAGCGATTGCGTGTCCTCACGCAATATTATATGCTTTAAAACCAAATACCTCAAAACTTCCTCAAACTAAACCTTTGAAAAGTAGCAAAGACTTTTTTGGAGAAAGTTTAGAAATCACTAGCTTTAAAACACCCCATTTTCCCATTTTTAATATATATATTTTTAATTTTTTTTATATATAAAAACTTAGAATATTTCGACTTTCGTTATTTCCATAACTGTTAGGGATCATAAAATAAGATGCATTTATTCCTGAGTATGCCCAAAAAAGGATAATTCATCGTCCCGACTTTTTCACTAATCAAACCAAGCTTAAGTGGTATATCCAGCTAAAATATCGGTTAAAGCTGCTAAACACTATTCATATTTGCAACTTGTGAACTTTTTACTCCCGACATTTATTGTATCTTAGGTGAATGTGCTATTTTGAATTTCAACTATGGATCAATGGTTGCAAATAATATGACTTCAATTCACCCAAAAGATTAATGAGTTTGGAAGGCGAGATATCCCTGTAGTGTGGACATTTCGTCTCGGCCACTATCTAAACTTACGGCTAAGTGACCAGGCTTTTGACACCCCACAGAGACTAGTATCGGGACTCAAGGACCTTAGGTTTCAAAAACTCTCAGGTTTCCCGAATATTCATAGCTTATAAAATAGAATAGTCAAAGTTCAAAAACATATTTGAATTTAACGAAAAGAAATCTATTTAATTTAAACTTAATATTAAATATTTATGCTAATTGTAACCCTCGACTTTTAGGAAGGCTGCAAACATCGTTGTGAGCCAGCAAGATGAGCAAACTTTATCAGTCTAAGATTTTTATCTTTACTTTGGGCTTTCTTAAGAAGATACAACATCGGTTGTGAGTCGGCAAGAGATAGTAAATTTATAAGACCACAGCTTTTATTTTATTTTTCTATATATTTAATGTTTATTAAATATTATATATATATATATATAATATATATATATATTAAATTATAACTACATATATATTATAAATTAAAAAGTGTCCGGAGCCCGAATAAGATGCAACACCTGTTGATGGTAGAGAATCTTGGATGGACTTTGACACAAGTTTCTCCTTTATTCCTACGAATATGTCTTTAAACACATATTTGGGGAGTTGAGGGGAAATGCTGCCGAAATTTTCTCAAATAGTAAATCGGTTATACGCATTCATATATGAGACGAATCATTCAAAGAGTGGGTTAGGATTGCCTTCCATAGTTGCACTAGGTGAACAAAACATCTCATATTCCTCGTTTGAATGTGTTTAATTAAGTTGCATATAATAACTAATTGTATCGTTAAAACGCAGTTATGGTAATTGATAAGAGTTGGACAAGTTTAGGGAAACACGAAAAAGCATTTTATACCGGTCTTAAGAAATTCATCGATGATTGCAAGCCGTTAGTGGATAGTGCGGGGAATATAAGATGTCCATGTAAGTCTTGTCGTTTAGTATTGTGGGTATCCATCAAACACCTTTCAGACCACACTTTGAAGTATGGGTTTGACCCAAGTTATAAAACATGGATTCACCATGGTGAACCGGATCTTCCTTCGCCACCGCCAGTAATAGATAACATAAGACAACCTCAGATGAGTGACATGACAGCGTGCCTTAATGATCTTAGCTATATTCCTCTGAATAATAAACAAAATAAGCCAACTCAAGGAGATATTGGTGAGACAAGTAACGACCCGACTCAAGCTAAACGTAACGAGTTCGAAGAGTTATATGCCAGTGCCAACGAGGAGCTGTACCCCGGTTGTAACTATGTGACTCGATTAGACTTTATGGCAAAGTTTACCTATTTTAAGGTTAAAGGTAAATTAACTGATTCTATATTCAATGAAATGCTAGAGTTTTTCCAAAATATATTTCCCACCGCTAAAGGATACAAACTCCCACCGTCATACTATGCAATAAAGAAGACATTTAAAACGATCAGGTTAGGGTACGAGTCTATACATGCTTGTGTAAACGATTGCTTCTTGTTTCGGGGCGACGCTAACAAAGATGTGCATTTCTATCTGGTGTGTAACACGAGTAGATGGAAAGACAGTAACACACCGGGGAAGAAAGTTCCTAAGAAGGTGTTGCGTTACTTTTTGATCATTCCTAGACTACAACGTTTGTACAAGTCTAGTCACACTGCAAAGGAAATGACTTGGCATGCTACTAGAAAGTGTACGGACCCCGGTAAGATGCAACACCCGGTTGATGGTAGAGCATGGAAGGATTTTGACACCATGTATCCGGATTTTGCTGCAGAACCAAGAAATGTTCGATTAGGGTTGGCTGTTGATAGTTTTAATCCATTCAGCAACCTTAGTCAGTCTTACAGCATGTGGCCGGTGATACTGACAACATAGTAAGGGGTGCAAACCAATTGGTGTCTTATAAGCGGTACGAAATGCCCATAGACCGTCATCAAGCCTATCGAACCATGAGGCACGGTTTTCTTTAACCGTCCTTTTTAAAATACGTTTTAACCTATGATTCGACACCTCGACTTGACCACTCGTTTGAGGGTGGTAAGCGGTAGAAAGACGATGAGTGACCCCATACTTAGACATTACTTTAGCAAATTTGTCATTACAGAAATGGGTCTCACGATCGCTTATAATAGCTCTCGGTGTACCGAATCGGGCAAAAAGAGATTTCAAAAACTTAACTACAACTCTAGCATCGTTAGTGGGGAGCGCTTTGGCTTCAACCCGTTTCATGGGCATCTTTGTAGATTGTGGGCCAATAAAATCCTGAATAAAAACCTTTCTGGCGGTGTAGTTGACACCGTAATGTCCCCCGGTGGGTCTACTATGGCAAGTTGTGAGGATGTCGACGACTTCTTGGCCTGAAACACATCGCCGGATCTCTTGATCCGCACAGGTTTTGAATAGAAAAGGGTCGTCCCAAAAATAGTGTTTGACATCTTTGAAAAATTTGTTTTTCTGCTGAGTTGACATTCCTTTGACAATGAAATTCACTGCGTGGTAATTTCATAATCTAAACACCACGGGGAACTTGGGTCACCACGAGAAGTCACCATATTAAGTGTCTCGAGAGGAAAATTTTCGTTTATTTCCTTTGGATCGAGAACATTTTCATACGGGTTTTCTAATCGGGAAAGATGATCGTCCGCGTAGTTCTCGGCTCCTTTCGTATCAATTACTTTAAAATCGAATTCTTAAAGAAGGAGAACCCATCGTAGCAATATTGCCTTGGCATCTTTTTTAACAAATAGGTACTTAAGGGCGGAATGGTCCGTATACACTATGCTTTTATTCATGATGAGGTATGACCAAAAATTTTCGAAGGCGTACACCACAGCTAACATTTCCTTTTCCATTGTGGTGTAGTTCGATTCCACCTCGATCATTGTTTTGCTTGCATAATGTATAGGCCTAAAGTGTTTCTCAATTCGTTGCCCCAGAACCGCACCTATGGCATAGTCGCTTGCATCGCACATAAGCTCAAAGGGCTGGTCCCAGTCGGGGGAAATCAGAATTGGAGCTTCCGTTAATTTCTTCTTTAAGGTCTGAAAAGCTTGAATGCATTCCTCGGAGAAAATGAAAGGAGTGTTTTTCTCAAGGAGATGAGTCATGGGTCGATAAATTTTTGAAAAGTCCTTGATGAATCTACGGTAAAAACCTGCATGTCCGAGAAAACTCCTAATACCCTTGACGGTAGTTGGGTGAGGTAACTTAGCAATCACGTCTATTTTGGCTTTGTCGACTTCTTCCATTTTTGAAATTTTTATGTCTCCAAGTACGATGCCTTCTTTCACCATAAAATGGCTTTTTCCAATTTAGAGCCAAATTAGTGTCTTTCACACCATTTAAGGATCTTTTCTAAAATTGGAATCGGCCACGTTGGAAAGAATTTCAAAAAATGAAAGTAATCCATGAAAAAACTTCCTTCAATCTTTCAATCATATCATGGAAGATAGCCATCATTACCACCGCTGGCAACGTGCCTCGGTGCATTGCATTAAGCCGAAAGCATGCGGCGGTAAAGCATATGTTCCGTCCTCCTTCCATCATGGCAGTGTGAATGTTGGTCTTTTCCTGATCTTCGAAATCGATTGGTATTTGGAAAGTAACCTTGATAAAACTTTATCGGAGGAAACAATTGTATTCATTTCCTGCGAGTCTCTCAAGCATTTATATCCATAAACGGCAAAAGGGAGTGGTCTTTCCGGTGTGGATTTCGTTTCAATTTACGGTAATCAATACTATCTCTCCATCCTGTACAAGTCTAGTTTGGTACTAACTCATTTATCATTGGTCACTTACGGTCATCCTTCCTTTCTTTGGCAAACAGTGCACTAGGCCTCACCCAAGGGACTATCCGAGATTGGGTAGATCAATCCCAGATAAGAAGTTTTTCAACCTTTTTTAATGAAATCATGGATCTTTGGATTAACCCCTCTCTGATGTTGGACCGTGTTTCGTTAGCCATAGTCCTTTTTCCATTTAGAATTTTATGAGAACAAATTCCGGGTTAATACCCCTTTATGTCGCGAGAGTTTCCAAGCATGCTTGCTTTCGGGACTTTAGATCAGTTTTTGAGAGCGGTCTTTTCATGATACTCAATCTTTGCAATTATGACTGGCACTTGTTGTTGTCTTCCAAAAATGCATATTCGAGATGAGGCGGTAAGTACTTAAGTTTCGACTCGGGAGGTTCATCAATTGAAGATTTGGCAGTTTTAGCTTCACACAGTTTAAGTTCCTTTCTAATTTCTGACAAATAATTTCCTTGGTTCGGAGGAGGTGAAGGATCACTGTTAAAGAGTGCTTCGAGAATACAAATGTCCCCCTCTGGGTCATAATAAGATTCATCAACTTTCGGTGAAGTTGGATCGTCGACTAGAGCAAGAAAGGCATCAGCTTCTTCTAGAAGTAGAAAATCACTATCCCCGAAAGGAGTGAGAGTCGAAGAAGAATTTGAAACTATCGGGTCATATCCGGAAGTGGGATTGCTACTCGCAATCACGTTGGAAAATCTAGAACTTCTGAGAATACTCCTCACCAAAGCTAATTCAACACGTCGATTCGGTTCGCCGTCATATCTTAATAATTAATTCGAGTATCCTCAGAAACGTTGATCAGATTGTAAAGTAATGGCCTCATTGTCTACTTGAAGGGTTATTCACTTCGTACACGTCTTGCAATTCAGACTTGGTCTTAAGCGCAAATACCTCCTGGAGAATTAGAGTGTACCGAGGGTTCTGGTTCAAAATTCTACGACACGAAGTTGGCTGGAAACTAGAATACACCAACTTTAACGTTGACATCTTTAGCAATACCGATTGGTCGGGAAATCGAACGGTCCGCTAGTTCTAGTGTCATGCACGTCGGAGTCAGGTTTGGAAGGTTGCGCTTTTTCCACACGGAAAATGGCATGGGTTTTATGCTTCACGCCAAGATCGGCCAAGGCTAAGGCATTCATCCATTATGGGAAATTTACATGGACATTAAGAATCTGTCGGAGGTCACCAAGTTTTCGTGGGTAAGGTAGTAACTTGTTAAGTATGGGGTACCGCGAGCAATGTTCGTTCAAAGGGGTTTATAGCCATTATCATTAGTTTTTCTTTTTATTTTGATTAAGGCTTTTAAGAGATGAAGCAAATTTGGCATTCGAGTTTTAAAGCATCACTCGAAGATAATTTCGAACTCTTTATCTTTAAAGATTTCGTAGAATTTCTTTTTTTGTTCGTTAGCATTTTCACGGCGCTTCTGTCATTTTGCCTTGAAGGATAGATATCGACGGTTCGGGTTAGGCATCGGCGCACTAACGGGAGCAACAACTGGCTCGGAAACTGGATTTTGGTTTTCAACTGGGACAACCGGAGGTTGGACGTCTTCGGTAATTCCGTTATTAGTAGGAAAAATCGTATCCTTTGTCACCTCGGTTCTACGTTCCACTACTTTAGGAGAAGAAGTAGTAGGAATCGTAGGTCCTTGATAAGCAACCAACCGTTCGGGTAGTATATACCCTTTAAAGTCTTCCTTCGGTGCAACGGTGTTACTTGGGAAGAGAACCTGAACTCGAAGTTGAAGCCGGGGGGTATTGATTTTACAAACCTTAGAACGCATCTCTATTAAATTTGTCGTTCATGTTTCTGTAAACCTTGGCCTTGATTTTGCATATTCCTTAATACTGCATCATTAGCCTTGACATAATTCTCAAAATCGGTTTTTGAAACACCTTGCATTTGCGGAGCAGGAGCTTGATAAGGGTGAGCTTGGTAAACCGGTGGTTGACTAGTCGGAGGTTGATAAACTTGTCCTTGGTAGAAGTTATTTCCACGGTTTTGATTGAACTAGTTCCTCTTTTTTTGGTTTTGAAAATAGTTCCCTTGATTTGATTGAAACGGTTTTGATTGTTTTGAATCGGAGGAACTAGTAGGTCGGATTTGCTTTGCCTCAACAATGGAGGTCTAGAATTGGTATTTATTGATTGATATTAGCTGTCAGCTGTTGTGTGAAACGTTACTCTTGAATGTTGTCTCGATAAACATTGCCATCGGTGGCTTGGACAATTTTTATAAGATTGAGGACCTCCACAAGTTACACAACTCTGCTCGACCGCTTTTACGGGCACGGGAGCTTGGCTTTTGGCTTGTCGATAAGCAGAGACTTCATCTTATTTCTTAAGTTCAGTAAAATTCGGTCTGTAAGAGCGAAGCAACTTCGGGTGAAAATTCCGGGGGTTAGATGAATTCGAACTCACTTTGGCACGACTAGTGCCTTGTTTTGTGAATTACGAACTTGGATTTACTATTGATAATTTTCATGGCATTCAGAGGCTTTTATCCAAAAAGTTTCCACCCGCAGCGGAATTCAACGAATCTTGATCATTAGCATTCAAAGCATTGTAAAATGTATCTAGTTGATGTAATTCTGAAAATCCGTGATGTGGGCATGCTCGAAGAAGATCATTAAATCGATCCCAAGCCTCGTAAAACGATTCGTCAAATCTTTGTTGAAATCTCGTGATTTCGTTTCGAAGATTTGTCGTTTTTTTATCGGTTTGAAGGAGGGAAATAACTTGATAATGAATTTTGAAACAAGTCATCCATAGGTCAAAATTGATCGAGTAGTTAATCTGGCTAAACCAAATACGGGCTGAACCTTCGAGAGGAAAATTGGAAAAATCATAAGTGAAATTGACTTGTCGGTAGGGACTGTCCGGGAATCTCATCGTTGAGGTGATCTTGTTGAAATAACGGATGTGAGCATGTGGATCCTCTTTATCATGTCCGAAAAACTGCTTGTTTTGAACAAGATTGATCAAACCATGCTTTAACTCAAAATTAGTGTTGATTTTGGGAATTACGATTGCATCCTCGTACCCCTCGGTGGGTGCTTGGAGCAATTCCGCCATAGTCCGGTTATCGGCCATCGGAACTAGGGGAGGATTATCAAAAGGTTCTTCTAAATTAAATGGTTCTACAACAGCCGGTGGGGCTTGTTGTTGACGGTTACAGTTGCGGGTTTGAGAACGAGTGCGCATGCACAAAATAGAAAAAGAAAATTTAAACTAATTTTTATTTTTTTTAACAATCTATTTTAACGGATAACGAGAAGACAACTTAAACCAAATAATCAAACTTACTTCACGGTAGCTCTTAAAAATTTTACTTTTTAAGGTGAGCCGTATTTCGTAAATGACACAAATGACAAGTTTTTAAATCTTTGATTCGAGTTGGGAACTTACTAATGGATAATACCTCAATTGAAGGTATTATTTGTTGGTGTTCTTTTACCAACTTTGTTTATTTTTTATTTTTATTTTTTTTTTATGGACAATTTTTATATTTTTGATTTTTTTATTTTTTATATGATAATTATACTAATAAAAGAAAAGAAAAATATTTTTTACTTTTTTTTATTTTTTTATTTTATAAAAGCGTAACTTTCGAAAACGAAAGGTTCTTCAAAACACGATCAACAAACTTCAAACGAAAGAATCTTAATCACAAATCCCCGGCAACGGCGCCAAAAATTGATTGAAGCAATCTTATACACGTATTAAGATAAAATATAATATGATGGAAAATTACCAAATTACCCTTGAGGACAAAGGTAAAAAGGAAAATCTTCACAAATATATATAATATAATACGTATATTAACCGGGAAGTATGATTCCCGGGTCGTTATTCCCCAACGATTTGTGAAATTGAAACCACGTTTGTTGTTCGGACAATGATTTGAATTGGAAACAAAAATTGATTTGATTATCTACTTCTACAAATTAAAATAAGCAAATGATAACAACTAAGCACGAAAACAAATACGGGAAATTAAACTTTAACTAAAAACGCAAAACGGGAACCTTAAATTGCAATTAAAAACTCTAAATTTCTAAAATTAAACCTAAAATGAAAATTTCTTTTTAAACAGACTCTAATTTACTAAAAAGCAAGTTTAAAGAAAACTAGAACAAAAACGGAATTGAAATGAGCTTTAAAACACGAAAAATGTAAACGGGAACGAATCCCGTTCTTTAAAAAATGAAATTTTGCAATTTAAACCCTACGAAGGCAAAACTAATTTTCCTAGAAACTTTATGATGTTATAATAAAGAAAATTTTCTAAAAAAAGAGTTATAATTTTTTGATTATTTTTCTAATATTTTTTTTTTATGAATTATAATTTTTAAAGTTTTTAATAACAAATAAATGGTTTTTTTAATAATACTAACTAATTTATAAAATTTCTTTCTAAAAAAATATGTGAAAATAGATTAAACTATAAAACCTAGGAAAATATATGTTGTTTACACTGAGCTTATCAGATATAAGCTGATTAATAAGCTTAAAACTGTTATAAGCAAAAAGGGAGAAACGTGGATACAGTATTAAACTTTGCGGAAGTTTATAATGAAATGCCCTGGGTTCGTTGGTAATTAGTGAGTGTGTGTTGTGTTGTTATAAAAGGGTAGAGGGTGTTGAGGTCGGGGGTTAGTGTCTTGCTCACCTCGATTTCCACTTTCCCTTTATATTATTTTTGAAAAAATTATAAACAGCATAACGATGTAAATAAGCTAAAATTAGCACTTTTAATAAGAAATTTTTAATGAATAAGCCTCTTAAATCAAGTTGTTAAAACAGCTTAAAACTTGACAGTTATTATTTAGCTTAATTTTAGAGTTTTCCTTAATCTATTAAGCTAGAAGGAATATAAGTTGCTAAAGTTAAGACTGAATAAGCTATAATATGCTAAACCTAAGCTAATGAGCTAAACAGAACTAAAAATAAGCAAGCAATAAGCTAAAAGACTAAATAAGCTCTTTTATTAAAACTAATAGCCAAACAGTCCCTAGGCAGACTTTGAGCTTAAAAATAAGCTTATAAGTGGATCCTTAAGCCAAGAAGCTTTTTACTCTACTTTAAGAATATAGCTATTTAGTTTTAGATTGGCATTACCACTACTTACTTTTTTGGTAAATTCAGATTAAGCAAATTGGAAAAAGCACTATAAAAAAGTACTTTTAGTCTTATGTAGGGGTGGGGTTTAGTCGTTTGTTGGTTCTTTGTGTATCGCATCCCTCTTTTTGCTGTTTTCACGTTTTTTACTGGTGTTTCGTTGTTATCATGTTAGTCATCTGGCTGTCTGGTTTTTTTTTTCTTTCCTTTGTTGAATTTTACGATCTACCCCATTTCGTTTTTCTTTCGAGGTACCCCCCGACGTTTTTCTATCAGCATTTAAATCGCCGAGTTGTGTGTTGTGGTGCTGTTTGTGGTTGGGTCGGGGCCCCTTGTGATGAGTTGTGAGTGCAACCCCCCCCACCCCCCCCCCCCCCCCCCCCCCCTCGTGAACGTCGGGTCGTGATTGTGTATGGGTGAACGGGTGGAGTCCCTGTGTGGCAAGGTGGGAGAAGGTTAGGGTTTTAGGGGGAGGCACTAAATATGGTCTCCAAAGAGGATACGCACTGCCACATCGTTTGGGGTGGTGCCTACCTCCACAAGAGGCTAGTTGTATGTGTGCTGGTCTGTTTGGCTGGCTGTTTTTGTGTGTGGCGATCTCTCTCCTTTTGCGGGGTTGAGGGGGATGGGCAGGTGAGTGTTTGGGCCTAGACGATCCCGGAGTGCGGTGGACCTCGGGCCTCTATTTGTTCTGGTGTGCGATGGGGACGCTCGCTGTCTCCCCCCCATATCTGTGTCGTTTGACTCGTGCCCGCTAGTTATGTATAATAAAGGTACACTCAGGTTTTTGTATCGGTCTGGCGGGGGCCACCCCCCCCCCCCCCCCCCCCCCCCCCCCCCCCCCCCCCCCCCCCCCCCCCCCCCCCCCCCGACCCGGTTCGTTGTTTTTGGCCTCCGTCTTTGTGCTGTTGGTTTAATTTTTGACAGCTCATTTGTTTTGTGTTAAGTTCTTATTCTTCTTCCTTCGTTTGATGCCAGTGACTTCTTTTCTGTTTTTTGTGAATGTTTTTTGCATGTTTTTGGTTTTAATGAAAAAAACTAAATTAAGCAACAAGCTGACTTAATAAGCTAAGAACTAATTTAAACTAACCTAATAAGCTATTTTAAGAACAAATTAAGCAAAAGTTTAAGAAAATAAGCTATAAAAACTGAAATAAGCACTTGACAAAATCTGAGACCCAAACAGTCCCTACAGAGATCTTTGAGCTTATTTTTAGATAAGCTCTTGGATCCTTGTGGGGAAATAGTTTATGCAAGCTTATACTACAACTAATAAGCTTCCAAAATCAACTTTTGAAACAAGGTTTGAAACTCAATTGCTTATTACAAAAGCACTTTGAAAACAGACCTAAGGCTCAGATCATGCTGAGTTTTATTTTGAAAATGAAAAGACAAAAGCCAATTTTAAAAGCTAAAAACATATATGTAATTAAGCTATTTAATGAAAACTAGCTAGAAACATGTAAACTATGGACCACAAACTTCTCAAAGATTGAAAATCTAATCCTAAAAACAGCTTATACCCTCTGAATTATTGAATTGAAAATGCTTTTTCTCACTTTTTCTGTCTGATGCAATGTGCACAATTAAAACTCAAAATCAAACCAGACAAAATGCAGGCCAAAGACATTTAATTCTATGCTTTTAAAACAACAAAAACACAAAAATGAAAAAAAAAAAAAAAATAAAAAAATCTTAGGACAAAATAGGCATGAGCATTTACTAAATTGATTTGAATCTAGAAATACAAATGACCCTTAACAGATTTAGACTAATATTAACCTAACTTATGAAAAACTAATTATCCCTATCCTAGCTTATGAATTTAGCACAAACAGATTAAAATGAAAGATCAAAACTAAAATCTTAAGACCAAATGGTCTCAAGCAGTACTAACTTATGGTTAGTACTGCTGAGCCAAACACCCCCTTAATTTTATGAAAATCCATTTAAGCTTATGAGATTTAAATCTAGTGGTTAAAACTTGTATACCAGATAATGAACAGATTATAACAACCTTAATAAGCATAAAACTATAAGCAAATAAGCCAGAAACAATAAGCTACTATGTATGCTAATTTTTTTTGATTTTTATAGATTTTTAGGACAAATTATGAAAAACTAAGATCTATGCTATAAAAGCTAAAAACAGATAGTCAAAAAAGATTAATAAGCATAATAATCCAAAGTTAAGACAAATATGCTAGAGTTTAAGCAGAAAAATAAGCAAATGCAAAATTAAAACTAGGATACTGAATTTAAAAGAAACTTACAGAAACCTTGGCTGAACAATGGCAATAAGCATCAAGGGAGCTATTTTCTACAGCTCTAGCTTATCAAGTGATAAGCTAGTAAGTCTTATGAATTTATGGTCTAGTCATCATCCAAAAGCTCAAAATCCAATAGGCAAAGGTAATTAACTGATTTTTATAGTTTAAGTAGATTAAATGCTTATTATGAGCTTAATTTGAGCTTAGAGACTCAAAGAGCTTAAGATGAGCTTGTTAGGAGCTTTTGAAACAGTGACTGGCAACATTTGAAGTTTACAAGAGCTTATGATAGATTGAATAAAAGAACACTAAATTTCATTAACTTGAAAATTGATTACAATCTTTTGAAAATGAATTACAATAATTGAATTTGAAAATTACAAAAGCTAAAGAATTACAAAAGCTAAATTTTGAAAGCTAAAAAAACTAGATATTCCCGTGTGTGAATGTGAGAGGCTTTATATAGCCTTCAGAGAAGCTTCTAGGTCCTGGAGTTTGTTAGACGCTCCCATAAATCCCTGCCCTTGAATCTTGCCAATCATTGGATCTTTATCTTAAGCCGTTGGATCACTTTGGTGAGCACACGGATTGCCAACGTGGCATTCCGTGTGTCAGAGCCATTGTGCTTCTTTTTCAAGTCTTTTAGTGCAAAATACTAGTCCTTGGTGTGTTTCCTTCATTGTACGCGTGTCCTTCCTTTTGGGAATTGGCCAATGAGAGCATCATGTGACGTTTAACTCTGCCAAGGTGTCCTTTATCACTTGAATTTCATGGCCACGTCCTCAATTTGATTTTACCCTTTGTTTTGAGCTCGAGGTTAAACGAAGGAGACAGTGAACAGTGGTAACTTCTTTTCCCGCGTGAAAACTTGTACAAAAGGGTTTGACTTTTTTTTTACCTGGGTTTTATTTTAACTTCGGGTTTATATAAAAGGTTTGTGCCAAGAGTGTGTTTTAGGCTCGGGCTTAGGATAACAGGTTTTGGATTTGGTTTATATAAGAGTTAACGGGTGTTAACTCTTTATATATAAAAGAGTTAACACCGTTAGGGTTTAGGGACCATTTTTGCAATTTGGTTTTCTTTGAGGGACTGATTTGGGGATTTTGGGATTTGTCATTTAGTGAGTTGACCTTTGTTTGACAAATGGTTTACTTTTATTGACCTTTGATAGCATTCTCCCAGCTCTTGTATTCTCTTTTCCGTTCCCGTGTCCGTGTTTGTCCGGTTTTGATCGTTTTCTTGAGATTTTTGCATTATACGTACCTACATAATCACAAAGACAAAACAAGCAATATATAAACATTTTAAGCATAATTTTGTCTTTTTAGGGCCTATTTTTATATAAAAAGGATATGTGTTTTCACACATATCAAGAATCATCATGGATTTTATCAGAAATATTCCAAGGTCAAAGAGTAAGTGATATGATGTTGATTTGGGTGATGGGTCGAAACTGACAAGTAGCTCATTTTCTAGCTATATAAGAGATTTTAAGATGTGAAGTTGGCAAGGATTTATATTGATGAGATAATAGCAAGGAATGGAATTCTGGTGATGATCAACTCAGATTTAGATGGATGATTTACTTCGTAGTTTTGGCAGACGCTACAGAAAGTGTTAGTGACGCGATTAGATTTGAGTACTGCTTATCATCCTAAAGCGGATGGACAAAGTGAACGTTATATGATTTAGATTTAGAGGAATAATGGGCATGTGTTATCGATTTGAGTGGGTAGTTATCAAGTAAGCATTCGGGTGTGATTCCGTTTGAAGCCATTTGTACGGTAGGAAGTGTGTGTCGCCTGTTTTATGGGTGAGAATGGAGAAGTAGTCTGATTGGACCTGAATTGGTTCATAGAATATGGAATGAAAAAGTTGTATTGACTAAAGGAGAAGCTCAAAGCCGCAAGAGATCATCAAAAGTGCTATGCTGACAAATGACCGCAAACCAGTGGAAATTCAAAGCTAGGAGATTCGATAGTGATGTTGAATAGTATCACCATTGGAAGTGTATTCGTTTTAGGAAGTAGGGAAAGTTAGCACTGAGATACGTCTAGGACCATTTGGATGGTTTCTTAAAGGATAGGTCACTGTAGGCCTTATCGATTAGGTTGCCTGAGGAATTATGTAAGTGGAATAGTACATGATTACGTTTCATGTGTCAACTTGAAGAAATATTTAGCTGATGCTTAGTTTGCATGTGCCATTAGATTGTATAAAGATTAACAAAACTCTTCGTTCTTGTTGAGGAACCTGTAGAGGATAATGGAGCGTGAAGTTTTAAAAGTTTTAAAGCGTAGTAAGTTAGCGTTAGTAAAGGTTCGTTAGTGGATTCTAGCGTGGTCCTGAGTTTACTTGGGAACGTCGAGGATTATATGAAGTTAAGTATCCCTCAATTGGTTTTATTTGTCGTTCGAGCTTGGTAAATTGTATTAGATCTCGGGACGAGATTACTAAAGCGAGGGGATACTGTGCAAACCTGATTTGAGCGGTTAGGCAAACCGTTAGTATTGACTTATGTGGCTGGGATAATGTTGAAAGTATCACCTTGGAAAGGTGTAATTCGTTTTGGGAAAAAGGGAAAGTTAGCACCGAGATACGTAGGACCATTTGAGATTCTTGAAAGGATCGGTCCTGTAGCTTATCGATTAAGGTTGCCTGAGGAATTGAGTGGAGTACATGATACGTTTCATGTGTCAAACTTGAAGAAATGTTTGGCTGATGCTAGTTTGCATGTGCCATTAGATGAGATAAAGGTTGACAAAACTCTTCGTTTTGTTGAGGAACCTGTAGAGATTATGGACCGTGAAGTTAAGAGGTTAAAACGTAGTAAGATATCGCTTGTGAAAGTTCGTTGGAATTCTAAGCGTGGTCCTGAGTTTACTTGGGAACGCGAGGATTATATGAAGTCTAAATATCCTCAGTTGTTCGTTGAGCAAGCTGGTAAATCGGCTAGTTAAATCTCGGGACGAGATTTCCTAAAGGAGGGGATACTGTGACAACCATGATTTGAGCAGGTTAGTCAAACCGTTAGTATTGACTTATGTGCCTGTTGCAATATATGGTGTATGTGATTCTGTGTGTTTATATGAGTTTATGTGGGTTATGTGAGGTATTGGTAATCAATCCACTGAGTGTGATCATCTCAATGAGATTGGAATAGTGGTGAAATTGGTTAAGTTCATTTCGTTCACTTTTGAGTGACAAGGAAATGATTATTGAGATTTGAGCGTTTCCGTGTTAAATGTGTAAGTATTATTACGTATACGTATTTTTGTGTTAATAATCTAAGATCGGTTTAGATTTTAAGTGGTAAGTTAAGAAAAATGTAAAAATTCTATTTTAGGAAGTTAGGTTGAAAAAGAAAAGTTAAAAAGTTATTTTTAAAAGTCTAGTGAATTTCGTTTAAGCAAAAAGGTATAGTCAAATAAGTTAAGGTTTTTATAAAAATTTAAGGAAATACAAATAATTGTATAATTAATAAATTAAAAAAAAGAATAAAAGGGGGGTGCCGATCGGTTTGGTTTACAAGGGAGAAAATGAAACAAATTTGAGTCCAAGTCTAATTCCTAATTAGAGTTAATCTAGAATATCTTTTAGGAGGCCTATAAATACAAAAATAAAGGATCCCTAAATCCCCTATTGTTCGACCGATCCAGAGAAGAAGGAGAAGAAAATTTTTAGGGTTTAAGGTATTTTCTATTTCCTTGTTTAATTCTAGTTCTTATTTTAATTCTTGTAATCTAAGTATGATGGATTAGGTTTAATCATGAAAATAAATTAGGGTTTTAAATTTTCTGGAGTTTATAGTTTAATGATGATTGTTTGATCATTGGTTCAATTGGTTTCGTGATTTGATCATGCGTTAGGGTCTAGATCGCCCGAATTAGTTGTTTAATTCACTGCAGAAAATTAGGCAGTTTTGTAACGGTCATAACTCAATCATAAATTATCAAATAAACAATTTACAATATACTGGAGATAACCTCAGAGAGTCTACTTTCCAGCAAAGTTGGTCTCGTGATTTTTTATGTTCGGGAAGTGGGTCAAAACAATTAAACATTAATTATTGTTTGTCTCTAATTGATTTTTTAATTATGTGATTAATATACTTTCCTAAATCTCTTTTCCTCCCTCCCTATAATATACCATACGGCACCACACACTTTTTTTTAAGGATTTTTGTGTTCTTATTTTCCCCATCACTTTGTATCTTGATTTTTTCAAAGTGGAATAATCTAAAGTTTACGGGGTTTCTTATAGCATTCAATTGGGTTTCACAGGAAGTGTAGTATGGATACATCTAGAGGTGATCTCTATTTGATCACTTGGTTTCACTTGGTGCTTCGGGTTAGGGTGAAGGTCACCGGTTGACTCTACCAATCACGCTACAAAGGTATTACTTTTCTTGTTTTTCTTTGATTGATCATATGACCATATGGATTCGTTGATAGGTGCATTATCCGCTGCGTTTAATCTTTGTTTATATGATAATCATTTAATTCAGCACCTATACTTATATCTTTCAAGCTCAGCAGTTAAAGTATCATTGACACTTTTATTGTCCAGATTTATCTTGGCCCAATTAACTACTTGGGTTTTTAGTTGTTCAATCATAGATAATATCAGTGCATCTTATTGTGCAGATGAGTTAGAATTCTGAATAGTTTCCTGTTGTGATTCTATCACATACTGAGAATAAGGAATGATATTACTATCACTAGTTATTTCAGTCTCTGAATGGTTCACAACATTCGACTGTTCAGAAGACGGCATCGCCTGCACAGCTTGATTAATCATATTGTTATCTACATTATCAGGATTGTGTACCTCAGCGAGAGGCATTCTGTACCATAATGAGATTTAATTTTTCATGATGAGCAAACTTTGCAGTGTTGAGTTCAATCATAATCAGCGTTATTGATCAAATACATCGGCTTTGATAAGCAGCATTTGAGTAATGATGGTCTGTGTGGCTTGACCTTCTGCAATTCCTGGATCTGCCAAAAATGCTAGCTTTTCCTCATGTAGAATTTAACCATTTGCTTGAGCTTGAACCAGCAACACTTTATCCTTAAACCATGAATCATCCCGTTTCCTTTTTGGTTTAGTGCACTGTTTGGACATGTGTCCTTCCCCCTTGCAGTTGTAACAAATAACAGTCCTTTGTTTCCCAGAATTACTTCTACTCGCTCCTGTAGTGTAGGTCCTTGTAGTACCCGCAGCAAAAGAAGTTTGTCTCCCCTGAACTGGTTGTAAGGTTACTCTCCCATCATTGATGGTAGCTTGTTACCTAGGGTTTGCCGAATTCCTCACCTGGTTATTAGTAGTAGGGTAACGGGAGGTGACAACAGCAGTCAAGAAAGACATCATGTGATTGATGGCATCAATGGGATCATCATCTTTCTGGAATACTGGAACGATTAGACCCGAGTCTGGTTAGGAATATTCAGGTTGTTGGTTAATTGATGGACCATATTCCAATTCAGGTTGTTGGTTAGGAATATTCAGGTTGTGGTGAACTGATGATTGATAGTCATTGGATGGATAAGTGAATGAAAGAGGTGTTGATGACTGATTATTTAAGTATTGTTGAGACTGATAAGGTGATCCATACTGTGGAGACTGATATGGTAAAACTTGTGATTGAAATTGAGTGTTTTGGTAAGAGTTTTGATGAGTTTGATAAGGAGACTGGGTCATCTGATGGGTTGCAACCAAAGCAAGCGGATCTGAGTTGTGTTCATGCATTAAACGAACCTTATTTGCATGAAATTCATATTGTCCTAAGTAAGCATAAAGCTGATCAACGTTAGTTGTATGCAAATCCCGAACCAGTTTGACATCTGTCACAAATTTGCTCCACTCAGGAGGAAGAGTGTTCAAAAACTTGGTGTTCACTTGAAATTGTTCCAATTTCATATTGTAGATGTTCATGTCATTGAGTAGTAATGAAAATATCAAGTAGAAATCACGTAGTGTTTCCCCCTTCTTATAAGAAAACTTATCGAATTCATCATAAAGCTTACACTCTCTTTCCTGTTTTATCAATGAAGTTCCTTGCATGAGAAGTTGAATTCTTGCCCAAAGTTCCTTGGAGACTTTATGATTACTAACCAATGCATATACCTCAGGTGGTAGTCCTTGGAGAATGATATTTGTTGCCTTGATATCACAATCAGCTTGAATTGCTTCCATAGCAGATAACTCAGAATATTTCTTAGGTCTTGTCACTCTATTTGCTTCAATTGAATGCCAGATGAGTGGACCATTTTCAATAGATTCAAGAATCATTCTTCCATGTTGTCTATTCATCATATATAGCTCCATTATGCTTTTCCAAGAATCATACATATCTTTTTCCAACATGGGTGGACGATTGTCAGCACCCGAAAGAATTGCTTTGTCAGCAAGAGTCGTCATTGAGAAATTTGTATGTTAAAAGATTATTGTCGGATCGAACGGTGGTAGAAAGAAATTGTGTTTGATTAAGTTATCTTTTAAGTGTTTTAATTCTTGAAACTACACGGGATTTTACAATTCTTGACAAAACCGGGAAAACAAGTTAATGTATCACGGGATTTTACAAGTCAAAGAAATAAACCGTATAATTTAGAAATTTGAGTTGTTCGGTCTCGATTAAACTTGACTAGTTCGGTTCACACTGGAAATAACTAGTTCGGTTCACACTGGAATAAACTAGTTCGGTTCACACTGGATATAACTAGTTCGATGCACACTGGAATATACTAGTTCGGTTCACACTGTAACAAACTAGATCGGTTCACACTATAGCAAACTAGATCGGTTTACACTGTAGCAAACTAGTTCGGTTCACACTGCAGCAAACTAGATCGGTTCACACTGTAACAAACTAGATCGGTTCACACTGTAACAAACTAGATCGGTTCACACTGTAGCAAACTAGATCGGTTTACACTGTAGCAAACTAGTTCGGTTCACACTGCAGCAAACTAGATCGGTTCACACTATAACAAACTAGATCGGTTCACACTGTAACAAACTAGATCGGTTCACACTGTAACAAACTAGATCGGTTCACACTGTAACAAACTAGATCGGTTTACACTGTAGCAAACTAGTTCGGTTCACACTGCAGCAAACTAGATTGGTTCACACTGTAACAAACTAGATCGGTTCATACTGTAACAAACTAGATCGGTTTACACTATAGCAAACTAGTTCGGTTCACACTGCAGTAAACTAGATCGGTTCACACTGTAACAAACTAGATCGGTTCACACTGTAACAAACTAGATCGGTACTACAAAAAAATAACTAGATCGGTTATTTCACAAAACCGACTTTTTCAAAACTAAAAAAGACACGTTTTTGACGATTGTTTTCTGAAAATTTTTGTACCAAAAGAGTTACTAAGCCTATAAGGACAAGAAAAATGACAACTTTAAGGTTTTTAAGACGAAAAATTTAAAATCAAGATTTTGACCTTTATAAAGCCAACGAACCCAAAATGACACAAAATAAAAGATTTTTCTATGAACCTAAGCACACACACCTATATCCAAGGATACTAGATAAAAGCTACCTATGTAGATGATCTTTTAGTGTGGAATTTAAGCTTAGAAGACAAAGAAAAAAAACAAAAAAAAACGAACACTTTTTAAGACATAAAACACACGAACCAAAACATGAACACAAAATCTAAGCACACCACTCCATGGCTCTTGATACCAATTGAAGACTAATCAAATAACATACTAGATGAGAGGGAAAGAGATTGTTTTAGTGAGAGAGAGGGTTGGATGAACACTTAGAGAGAGAAAGTAAACATATATTAATGTGTGTAAAAATGAGCAACCAACCACCTCTCCAAGGCATGGAGAGGTGTTTATATACTTACAATGGATGGTGGGCTTGGGCTTGCATGGGTTTATCCATGGGCCTTTAGCTAACTAACTATGTAAGTTTCCAAAAATTACTTAACGAGCTAACGACAGTTATCTATGGAAGCGACCGACACTTTCCTAGGAATTTCGTATTCCTAACAATCTCCCCCTAAGGGAGGTCGCTCCATTTTACAAAAACTTAAACTTAGCATACTATGCTTTAACTTTAGTCTTGAGCTCGTTTAACTTCAATCATTAATCTTGTGGTTTGATGTAGTGATCATAGACTTTAGGTCTTGAGCTTGTTCCTTAGCTTGTCTTGAATGTGATCTTGAACACCTTGAAATCATCAACCAAGCATAATCTCGTTTACCTTGATCTAAGTCGAAGATCAAAATAACCGAAACAATTCAAAGACGTCTCAACAACGAACTCAACCGCTACCTATAATTAATGTCGCCCGATTACTTTACAATAAAGTACGATCGAATAGTGCGTGCATCACAACTATTGAATTAGTATAAATATACATACATATGTGATGAGAAATCCACTTGCGCTTCCTAGATCCTAAACCTCGCATAATTGAGTTACGATCATTTTTTCATTTATATTATACATCACTTAATCGAAAACTTTCTATTTTTGGAAACTTTCTATTTTTAGAAAGTTACTATTTTTGGAAAGTTACCAATTTTAGTAAGTCCCGTCATCTAATTTTTTTTGGTAAAGGGGACTCATCCCCGGTAAAATATATTAACACCAAAAAAATATATCCAATAAGTACAATGAAATGTGGCTGAGTACCACATTAACCTCAAGCCCAAACTTAAACTACCACTACCACATATGACATGCCATATGGGATCCTAACTTAAATAACATCAAATGGAATCCCGTCATCTAATTATATTTATAATAATATTCATTTATCTCGTCGCACATTCGACGTTCAAATTGGTTATCATTTACTCGTATCGGGATTATGTCCCGTATATTACAAAAGTTACCTCTTTTAGAATTATATCCGTTCATAAAAGTCGTTAAGTCTAAATTGTTATACTCGTAATAATAATAGCGTTTATTACTTTTATAAACACCCAACAAGTCTCATATCAACCCGTTGACTTTCAGAAGTCAACGTTAGACTTTATTTGACTTTGACTATATATATATATATATATATATATATATATATATATATATATATAAATCTATATATATAAATTAGTCTAAATCGACCCGTTCAAAAAACGACCCCACCTATATCACATTTCACGTCTCGGGACTTTAAAGAGATTTTAATGCAAAACGATGTTCGGACAACCTTTTAGTTTTAGTCGAGACCCTGAAACTCGACAGAAAATGACCACAATGCCCCTGGTAAGTTTCCTTCTGCAGGAACTAAGACATTGTTTAATAAATGAAGAATTTGACTTTTAGTTTTTACCCGTTATTACGAGATTTAAAATTAACGAAGCCTCATCCCGCAGTAAAGTAAAACAACATTCCGAAATCCTTTCGTGTTATCGCCGTAAGTCCGAAACAGACTCGAAACATATAAATCTGCTCAAATCGGCTATTTAAAATTCTGCCAGCAACTTAATAAATTGCTAAATAGCAGATTGAAAATTTATAAGTTTTCAAATCTGTTTTCGCGTAACTTCTTCTTATTAAATTTACGAGTGCGTTTCAAATTAACCAAAACGATCGCAAAAAATACCCTATTATATTTTTCTAACCTAAAGTATATTTCATAAAATCTCATGCCCTCGTTTCCGTGTCAAAGTTTCTGCTCAGAATGTATAAACGATTAACAAAACACGCCAAAATTCATTTTTTGACCCAAAATTTCATTCACGGCACATCTAAAATGGCCTATAATCAATATTTAACTCGCTCAATCAATCAATAACAAAAACTAACTAGACGACGCAAGATCTCACGGATTTCATCACATGCAATCATCGAAAATCAATCGAATCACAAAAATAAAAATGACACTAGTATTTAGAATACTTACAATGCTATATTAAGCAAATTCGGACAAGAAAAGTTTTCGTCTCCTTCCTTCTTGTTCCCAACCGAACTCGGACCACAACTCATACCGAGCCTGAAACTTTTTCCATTCAAACCAACACTTCTAAAACACTTATCTAGCTTCACAAACACCCCTTTTTAATCGAAATTTCCAGAATCAAACCCGGATTCTAACTTCCTCGAAACTTATTGCGTGTAAGATTCTATTACATAGAAACGTTGGCCTTAACACAAGGATTAATATTTTGTAACTTGATTATAATGCATGTTGGAAAATTGACGGTGGTGGTGGTTCTCCATGGTGGTCGGTGGAAGATGGTAGAGAGAAAAGGAAGACAAAAGTTTGGTTATTAATAAAAATGGAAGTAAACACTTCCTTATATATTAGCCCTTCTTTGGCAACTTGACAACAATGGTCCCTCCATCCTTTATTTCTTTCAAAATTAATACATAGGGGCGTTCGTTTGGTTCGTTTATTAACCGACCACAACACTCGTTAATTACTTATGAAATTATTTTTATTTCATCCCACTCCATTTTGTTTAAAACATTTAATAAGACAAGGAACAAAATGACGAAGTCTGACAAAAATATAGATCTTGAAAAATAAAATAAGTCGGGGCGCGTCATAATATTTATGATGCCCAAAACGCTTTACGGTCGCACGGTCAAACGTTGACTCGCGAAACGACAAAAGTAAAAATTTCTAAATTCCGTTCGTAATAAAATACAAAAATAATTATTCTCGACAATTGAAATTTTAAATGTCGACGTTCGTTCACATGAACTTATAAAATAATAATTATGACGTCGAATTCGCGACCGTCATACGCGTCGGAAAACTCGGGCAAATGATAATTCATATCAATAAAATCAAAACTTAATTACAATCGCTCTTTATCATAAGAGACAAAATACGCCACGGAACGTATTCGGGAAAACATAAATCACGTCGTTTTTAAACGAAAGATCAACCCAAATCTTAATTCGGTGATCATTCCAACAAACAAAGCGCACATCGCTACGCAAAACTGAAACATACGTCGCTAACCAAAGTCCAAGCGTACGTCATCGTCCAAAACCAAAATGCTCATCAATATCCAAAACCAAAATGCATGCGTCGCCCTCCTGGTCTCATTTAATAATGCACCACCGGTTGCGAAAAAAATATATTCCGGAGTACATACGACCCCATCAACGCATTATAGCGCTAACACATAAAATCACATAGGCACATAATCACATATTCGTCATTTCACGATGACTTCGCATTTCGGCCTAGCTTTACTTAGGCACCTTATCACACTTACTCATTATCACACTTAGCAACAATCATGCTCGCTTATTATAAAGCCTTAGCAAAATAACCGTGCTCGCTTACTATGAAGCCTTAGCAAAATAATCGTGCTTGCTTACTAAGAAGCCTTAGCAAATATGATCGCGACATGTGGGTAAGCATTACCCAAACCAATTCAAACCACATTATACCATGCTTGATAAATAGTTAATCCCTTCCGACAATAGTCCTGACTAAATCACGGCTTAGTCCTAACCAACAATGACCATGCTTGTTAATCGTCAAGCCATGATCGACAAAAATTCCGACTTAATTATGGTTAAGTCCTAACCAACAATAGTCATGCTTGCGGTTTATCTTGCCACGAATGACTATAGACTTTCAGGATACCAATCCATGTTCACAAAAGACCTTTTGGGTGTGCGTACCCGTCTAATTGAACTTTCACTGAGCCTCAGGAAAATATACCCATTCGCTCACATCCTAAGCCATATCATAGGCTACACAAAAGCGACATAAGCGCTTATTAACATTCAAAGCACATAGCACGTAAAGCACATTTTTCACATAATTCGACAGCGATAATCCTGCTAAAAAACACATTTTGTCAAAAGACAAATAAAAAACAATCAAGAAAACAATTGAGCATCATGGGCTCGTTGCTCGTTTGACAAAAAATCAAAATTCCAACGTTTCCGCACCGCGACTAGCATAGTCGACTCGGTCCTAATGCATCGCATCGGATCTTAGATGACTCAACTAATCAAGTCGAGACAATTATGCACATTCCTAATTCAATACCGTTTGACTTAAGGCGTTAGCTACTTTGATTGTTCCTCTAGGATGGAAACGGATGTCGCCATTCGGTTGGTATCTCCAATCTTTTCGCCCTTATATACGCACACTAAGTCATCACGTCAAGAAGTAAGGACCACTATACCTAACCTTAAGTCAGGAGTCGCTTAGTGCCTTATTCTAATCCTTGACGATTCCAGGTATATTTACAACAATACTACCACTACTTTCCATTTCGGGAAAAGAAGTCTTCGTCACGACCATCAGTTGCTACATCAATGGCAACACACATTTAACGTAGGAGATGTCTTCTTCATTTCTCAGTTTCAACCTCGGAGCTAAACATTTTAGCTTCCACCCACCTTGGGAACTTTATATTTTCAAGAAGATCCCTTCTCAATGTCGGTATACGGTTTAAACCCTCGATAGCTCAAATATACCATTGCTCACTAGCATACCGACCACACTTGGTCTCGACACATGTCTCTATGACAACTGTCGATCTTATATTAACACGAATTAAACTTCACTCCTTTCTAGACACACTCGTTCCGAACAATACTATTGGTAATTTCCCTTCGGGACGACTCGGTCACAACGACTCGCATGAGACTCTCTTTATGCAGTCAATAGGAGTAAGGTTACTTACACAGGAATCCGTAACAGGGGTAAAAACACTTTTCTCTTTCGAGAATTCCAACTCGAACAATTTTCCAAAACTCGACATTTTAAAAAGGTGACAATTTATCCGACATAGCGTGATTCTTCCTAAATTATGCATAGTTGATCAAGTTATGCATAATTGAGGACCAAACGACGTCATATCCATCCTCGTCAAAACGTTCCTTTTTCATACGCTACACGCGTAAGTCATTTTCTCAGTAAATGTTTTTAAAAATAAAAGTAAAAATATGATTGTTTCAAAAAGAAAGAAAAGAAGATAGCATCATTCCATCCTCCATTCTCATTATAATTTTTTTTAAAAGAAAACTTATTTGGCACCATAGGGTCAGTTTAAGAAATTTGAAAACACATTTTCCGTGATTTACACACACAGTTTATACAACAAAATCAGTACAATTCACGCAATGACATTTGTCCAGCACACAAATTCGTTATTGCGATTCCACAGTTTTAAAATCGTCAGTCTACAAAACATCAGTTCGGTCAATGGTCATAGCAAGTACCAAAAATAATATCCACTCATGGACAATGCAAGTAAGTATCATACATGTGCGAAGGATTCACCAGCCGGAATCATTCAACACTCAAGGGCATCAACATCGCTTAATCACACAAAATTCATAACCAGGAATAATCATAATCCTCCATAACTATAATAATGATAACAATGCTTGGGGCAGTATACATACAACTAAAAATCCCCCATAAGTTACAATCTTTGGTTCCAAGATCGATACATCCAATCATAATGATTTCTAAGTTTCTAATACAAGAATCCTAACATATCCGAATGGCTGCGGTGTTTACAAAAACAAAATACACCCTGCAACATGACCTCACTAACTGACACTAGCAGTTTAGTGACTATACAAATGGTCATAATCCAACAAAAAATCAAAATAAACAACCAATAGGACTACCGAGGTCCTGGTGGTCTCCTTTTCAAATCAGCAAGACGTCTATCCATCCCAAGAATGCACAATCACTACACCAATGATAAGATAAAACTTTGAGGCAATAATGACCTCAGACTAATAAGCCTTTAGCTCTTGAAACCTTCCTAATTACTAATCCGTGGATGATAAAGATATGAGGTTCTCGCCTACGGAAAGCATTTCGAATCAAATCTCTAGAAACGTACGGCCCACTGCCCATAAAGTTTCAAAACCATGGTGAAATTACCATTTTGCCCCTATCTATCAAGGCTGCCATTTCCCAGAATTTTATCGCTCCACTAAAACAAGTGTATCTCCTAATCTGTGCGTCCAAAAAGGCTGAAACGACCGCTCATATATAAGTTTGTTCAATATCTAGAACTTACAGTTTTACATATTTAGATGTTTCTATGTAAATTCTTAGACTTATTACACATTCAAATTCTTGTCTCAAATTTTCGACTAGTTTTTGCCATTTCGGCGATAACTCATTCTTCGGGCGTCGATATGACTCCATCCGAATTCCCACATATACCTAAGATGTTTCTCTACATCCTAGTCCAATTTACCAGGTATTCATAGACCAAAAACATTTTGAAACATACCCAACAAGTTGCTGCTCCCAAGCAGTCTCCTAAGAAATTGTGACCAATTTTGTAGTTTATGAAAATGAGCGTAGTTTAAAATTTATTGATGCTATTGACGTGAGACCAATCGGAGGTGATAGCCCTAAGAGTCTTCTACCGGTACCATAATTCTCTTTTGAAAAGTTAATACAAAAATATGGAGTTATACTCGTTTTCCCAAAAGTGTTCTAGATTTGACTAGTTTTAGTAAAACGGCGATATCTCACTCATCTAGAGGAGATACGACACTATCCAATTAGCCACATGCACTTAAGACTTAGACCCATGTTTCTATCAAAACTCCCAAGTGTCTCATTTCCAAAAATATTTTGCAACTAACCCCACAACCTGCTGGTTACAAATTGTCATCAAAATCCATTTCAAAATCCACCAGAACACCATTTTAATTCCTCCAAAATCCAATACAAGCCATGCCTAATGACTTAGCACTCTTTCGAACACATCAACTCATGGGTTTCCAGACCC
>BQNB010002539.1:0-123768 GCA_026074375.1 Tanacetum coccineum
TTAACTTTTACGATTAAAAGCTAATGCGTACAATATTAAAAATAAGTAGTGAATTTATTGTCGACTTCCATGATCCTAATACACGGGGTGTTATAATTTGATTTCTCAGTTGATTCTTTGTAGGTGGTCTGTTCCTGATAGCTTCTGATCTTTGTTGAGCAAGGAATTTTCTTTGAGCAGCAATTGTGTCATGAAGGAATTTTGCTCTTTCTTCTATTGTAAATTGCTCTCTTTCTTCTTCTTGAAGTTTTTCAGCAAGAAGTCTATCAGCCTCAATTCTTGCCTTTATGTCATCATAATTTCTTATGAGAGCATCATTGGTAGCTTCTTCTTCAGCTAATCTTTTTCTTTCCTCTTCACCTTCCCATTCTTCTTGTACCTTCCTAGCCATTTCTTCATCACTGGCAAGCTGCTTAAACTTCTTTTCAGCTTCAGGAATACCATCAGATTTACTTTCAGACTCATCTTCCTCTTCAATTTTCTTTTTTTCTTTGTCTTTTGGATCAATCTTTGGAAGAGGCTTTAATGTCAATAATGATCTAGTTGAAGTAGGCCTAGGTCTCTCAGTCTCTTTAATATCCTTAAACTCTACTCCTTTCTCCTTCTCTCTTGAAACTACTTTGGCTTGGCTCATGTTGAGAAGAACCTGAGTTATTGTTTCATCATCTCCAAATATTGTAGAAGTAGGTGTTTGAGTAACTTGAGTAGCCCTTCCTCCTTCAGTTTGATCATCAGTACCTTTATCTGTTCTATCGGTACTATCTTTCTCCTTATCGGTACTAACTTTGGATCCGTCAGTACTAACTATTGGTCTGTTAGTACTAACTTTTTCCTTGTTAGTACTAACCTTTTGTTGAGCAGTACTAAGTACATCTTCAGCATTCTCCTTCTTTTCATCCACTACATCTCTTGTCTTCCCTACATCTTGAGCATCCTCAGTTTCCATATAATCCAATGTATCTACAGGAATCTCATCAAATAATATATCTTTATGGACTGATGGTTCAGCTTTGGCAGACTTCCTCCCCTGTTTGGATACATACTCCTTTTGCATCTAGTTTTTCTTTAAGGATCTCCTTCCTGCCAATCTTTGCTTCAATGAGACACTCTTCATCCATGCTATGTGGTGTGTGATAACAGATTTGGCTTGCTTTTTGAGCTTCTTGATTAGTGCCTTCAAGTGTTGAATTTCCTTGGCTTGATCTAAAACATGTGTACACAAAGAGATACAAATATCATAGACACTTTGGAGTGTCATGTCACCCTTATTCCCTGAAAAGGATTTATCACTGGATGACTGACCTCCATGATTCCTACCAGAACTTTCTGGAATAGAATCAGGAATAGTAGTAGAAGGTGAAGGTCTAGGGGATGGGTCAGACTGAGGGTCAACAGTTGCTTTACTTGGGTGAGGAGGAAAGGGTGAAGGTTGTGCTTCAGATGGTCTTTCTGAAGGGGCACCCTCATCCTCTGTTGGTTGTACCAACATAGAAGCAAATAAAGGTGTGACTTTCCCTGAAAAATGTTTACCCTTTTTAACCATAAAGGAAAAAACTTTACTTGTCAAAGCATTTACAGGAAAATGATCTAAAGGTACAGGTACATTCTCTAGCTGTTTACCTAAAAAGATTGAAATGAAACTTGGGTACATTACAAACTTCTTCTTTGCATCTAAATGTCTAAGCATACCATCAAAAATTAATTTTGAAAAATTATATTTTTGATTAGATGTTAAGCAAATTACAGCAGTGGCAATGTTAGTGGGAATTTGATCCCAAGAGGTGCTTTTTGAACTAATACAATGATTCATTGTATGAAATAGAAACCTCCATTGGGGTGAAAACAAAGCTTTGTTAAATGTTAACACAGTTAAATCCCCCTCATACCCCATAAGCTGTATAGCATCAAATATAGCCTGATTAGGGAGTGAGTCTATCCCATCAGCATCATCAAAAAGAAGATCACTTCTTATTGATGCTTCAGAGATAGACACAGGCTTGCCAGCTACTTTGGCAGTAATGTGCCTAACATTGTTGATTATTTTGGACTTAGCAGACGTCCAAAACTGTTCAACAAATGTAGTAGAAACTACTGGACTTACAGTGAGAGCATGATGAATGGAACTTCGCGTAAGAAAATCAATGATCTCATGAAACTCGGCATTCCCATCAGTCTTCTCTAAATATGCGACCATATTGTGCTTAGGGCACGATTCAAGAACAGCCATTATTTTTGAATGAGTGATCGTCGGTGAGAGAGAGATTAGGGCTTGTATAAACGAAAGTATTTGAGAGTGATTACGTAAGTGAACTGTGCAATTGAGATGGGTTTATATAGGTTTAGGAAACCTAACTTCAAGGAAACCGTTTCAATTTACACTTTATACCCTTGGCGGTATTTTTCTTCAACGTCTCTATAGCGGTACTAACTTTGCCCATCGGTACTAACTCTGCACTGTCGGTACTAACTGTTGCCAACCAAAGAATGAACAATTTAGGTAACATCAGTGCTTCAGTACCATCTAAAGCTCTTCCCAATGACTCTCTAAATCCCAATGAACTTCTTGAAATGCATCACTTATGGTTAAAATGTTTCTTCACACTGAACACTTCATACAAACTGTACAACACATCATATTGCCTCCCTTTAACTAATGCAGCTTATGGATTTATCATCCCAATAGAAACAACCAAGAACTGGAACCTGCTAACATCAAATGCCTTGGTTAGAAGATCAGCTACATTGTCATCAGTGTGGATTTTAAGCACCTGGATAAGTTTCTTCTCATAAGCATCCCTTATGAAGTGGTGCCTAATAGCAATATGCTTTGTTTTGGAATGATATACTGGATTCTTTACAATGCATATTGTGCTTTCATTATCAATGTAGATCTTTGTGTTCATGAAATTGAACCCATAGTCTAACATTTGATTTTGAATCCACAAAACTTGCCCACAACAGCTTGCAGCAGCAACATATTCTGCCTCTGTAGTAGAAGTAGCCACAATGGTCTGCTTTTTGCATTGCCAAGAAATAAGTCTCCTGCCAAGAAATTGACAACCTCCTGTTGTGGATTTCCTGTCAAGATTTGCTCCAGCATAGTCACTATCTGAGTAGGCTTCCAGGTCAAATGAGGACACTCTAGGATACCAAAGGCCCAGTTTGGGTTTGCCCTTTAGATACCTAAAAATTCTCTTGACAACACTTAGATGGGAGGTCTTTGGAGTGACCTAAAACCTAGAACAAGCACAGACTGCAAACATAATATCAGGCCTAGAAGCAGTCAAGTACATTAAGGAACCAATCATGGATCTATAAAGATGGACATCCACATCACTGGCTTCCTCATCCTTGACTAAAGGCTTCTGGGTCTCAATTGGTGTACTAGCAGTCTTAACATTAACAAAGTCAAACTTCTTCAGGATTTCTGCAACATATTTATCCTGACTTATAAAGATACCATCTGCTTTCTGTTTGACTTGTAATCCAAGAAAGAAAGTGAGCTCTCCCATAGAACTCATCTGAAATCTACTCTTCATTAATGCCTTAAATTCATCACACCAAGATTTCTTTGTAGAACCAAAGATGATATCATCCACATAAACTTGTACTAAGATGATGTCATGTTTATCCTTCTTAAGGAAAAGAGTCTTGTCAATAGTTCCTCTTCTGTATCCATTCTTTAACAAGAAAGTAAATAAAGTAGCATACCAGGCTCTGGGAGCTTGGTGTAACCCATATAGAGCTTTCACCACTTTGTAGACCTTCTAAGGATATTTAGGATCTAGAAAACCTGATGGTTGAGACACATAGACCTCCTCATCAACTTTTCCACAAAGGAATGCACGTTTCACATCCATTTGATAAACTATGAAGCCCATTTAAGAGGCAAAGGCTAAAAAGATCCTAATGGCTTCAATCCTTGCCATAGGAGCAAAAACCTCATCATAATCTATCCCTTCCTCTTGCCTATGTCCCTGAGCAACTAACCTTGCTTTATTTCTGACAAAAACTCCTCTCTCATCCTTCTTATTTCTATAAACCCATTTTGTTCCAATAGCCTTCTTCCAATAAGGAAAATCTACAAGAATCTAAACTTTTTGAATCTTGAACTGCAGCAATTCTTCTTGCATAGCATCAACCCAACTTTCATCTTCGAGTGCTTCTGAAATCTTTTTGGGTTCATTTTGAGACAAGAAACAAGAAAATAAATAATGCTGGAAGTCCTTATGATTATTTCTCCTTTGCTTTTGAACATAACTTACAAAAGCATGGGCTCCAGAACTTTTAGACACTTTACTTCTTGTTTAAACTGCTGATTTTGGATCTCCAAGTATTAAAGTTGAAGAGTTAATAAAATGAATCCTTGATGTAGGAATAGGACTAACATTCACAACAGATTCTAAATTTGTAAAATCAACCACTGCACCCTCATCATCATAAGATGAATTAGTAAAAATACCATCAGTAGGATTTTGATAAATGTCCTCAAGTGCAGGTATTTCTGAGTCATCTTGTTCAGGATTGGTTGGATCAGAGAGGGATAGTCCATCATAAGGACTAGCAGTACTAACTGGTGTGCTAACAATATTAACTATGTTAGTTCTGCTAGCTTTAGCAGCTCCTACTTGTAAAAGCAAATATCTAGTTTCTTGTGCAAACTTCTTCTTTGGAGCTTCAGCTGCATCATTAGATCCTTTTTCTTGCCCCTTAAGTCCTTTCAAGTTCATCTAAAAAGAACTTGATCTTCCTTATCTATGCTTCTCATACTGTCGATTTATATCAAGGATGTTAGTGAGGGCTGCACCTGTAATCCTCTGCTCTGTGAACTACTTGATTGTTGACAAATAAGATAATACCATATTGGCAGTACAGAAGTAGTCTTTGGCAGATTCATCTTCTTTTTCAGAATCCCCTGCATCAATACTGTCTTCTGTACCTGCATTTTGATTAGCTTCTGGTGGACCTGCATGTTTGTTAGCTTGATTCTCTGATCTTACAGGTTGATAATTCATAGAATCAGTTAAATAATCAAGATCAAATAGCCAAGTTGGTCCTTTCCCTGCAACATTTGGTTTATTCTCTAAAAAGGTTATGTGCAGGTTTTCTTCAACTCTCTTGGTTTCTAAATTGTATACCCTAAAAGCCTTGCTTTGTAGAGAATACCCAACTAAAAACCCTTCATCTGATTTCCCATCAAACTTGCCCAGGTGGTCAATGGTATTCAAGATGGTCACATGGCACCCAAAAGGTCTTATATAACTTATAATTGGTATTTTACTAGTTTATAAGTTCATAAGGTATCTTATTATGAGGCTTGGTCACTAATACCCCTATAAAAACAAACAAGCATACTAACTGCTTCAGCCTAAAAAGTGTTAGGTAAAAATGAATCTGCTAGCATAGTCCTAGCAGCCTCAATAAGGGTCCTGTTCTTTCTTTCAGCAACTCCATTTTGTTGTGGAGTTCTGGCATTACTGTATTCCCTCTTGATCCCTTTTGACCCACAGAATTCAATAACATCCTTGTTCTTGAATTCTGTACCATTATCACATCTAATAGTTTTAACTTTTTGATTCAATTGGTTCTCAATTTGTCTTATAAAGTCCTTAAGGATTCCACTAGTTTCATCCTTAGTTCTTAAGAAAAACACCCAACTAAACCTGCTAAAATCATCAGTGATTACCAGGCAATAAGTCTTATGATTTAAGCTCCTAACAGATGTAGGTCCAAACAAATCCATATGAAGAAGTTGTAAGGAGTGGCTAATAGAGCTCACTGATTTGGCCTTACAGGAGGCCTTGTGTTGCTTTCCTTTCTGACAAGCAACACAAGTGTGGTCATTTTGAAAAATCTTTGAAGGTAAACCTCTTACAAGGTTTCCCTTCACAAGTTTGTTTAGATTTTTAAAGTTAACATGACCCAACCTCCTATGCCATTTGTTAGATTCATCAATTGTGGCCTTTGCAATTAAACAAGCTAAACCTCCTGAAGGAACAATGTTCTCTAAATTGAAACTGTACATATTGTTTTGTCTGGGGATTCTAAGTAATACTTGATTTTCATCAGGTAACTTAAATTCAGGAGACAAAACAAGACATTCAGAGTCAGTAAACAGAACCTTGTTCTTTTTATCACACATTTGTGATACTGAAAAGAGATTGAAATGCTGAAGTTCTTTCACAAAGCACACATCCTCAAAATCTAACTTTCCTGTTTTTATTTTACCTTTACCAGTTATGTAACCTTTACTACCTCCAAAAGCAACAGGGCCACCATTAAAGTCTTGATATTCAGCAAGGTAGGCCTTGTTTCCAGTCATGTGCCTGGAACATCCACTATCAACAATTCCTTTATTCTGTAAAGCTCTATGTGGATAATCCTGCACATCAAATAAAAGAGATTAGATTCTCTTAGGGACCCAAGCCTGTTTGGGCTTGAGTCTGCCTAGTGGATCTTTGAAAGTGAAACAGTTTCTAAGACTGGATCCACCATTGTATTTGGAGACATTGTGCCAGTTGTATCTTTGTGGTCTCCAATTACAACCTGCTGAGGGCTTAACAGCAGTTTCCCTTTTTCCCCCAACAGCACTAACTGCATTTACCTTAGCAGTATTAACTTTTTGTTTTGAAAAATTTGTTCTAAGTGTTGTTGTCTTATTAAAAGGCCTTGAAGATGGTGAATGAGTTTTGTGAAAAACATTTGCTGGTTTAACTCTATTCACAATGGGCTTAACTGTATTAACTTTCATAGCAGTACTAGTTAGTACTGCCTGTCTGTTAAAACTATGCCTAGCAGTACTAACATTTTTAGTACCGCTAGCTCTAGCAGTATTAACTGGAATTTTGCCAGTTCTAGTTAGTACTGCTGTAGGAACAAATTGGTTTTGTTTATTTACTCTTTGCACATTGTTCCAAATTGGCCTTATCTCCCTTTGACCAGAATTCCTATTCAACCCATTGTTTAACTCAGCTTGTTTAGCCATCCTCTTCTCATGGAAATCACAATCTCTGATTAGATGATTAAGACTTCCACATACAAAACATGCTCTTGCAGTAAACCCATACCCCAACTCTTTCTTGTCAACTTTAGGATTTTTACTATGTGTGAAATGATTCTTAACAGTTTCCCTAGGAGTTTTTACTTGCTGGTTAGCAAAACTAGGTGTTTCTTGTTCTTTTGTTGGTATAGACACATACTCATCTTCACTATCTGATTCATACTCCTCAATGATAGGAGCATCAGACCAGACCTTAGGTTGACATGCTACATTAGATTCATTAACACCTGGTTCAGACACTAATTCAGGTGTCTCAGTACTAAAGTTAGATTCACAGGTATCAAATTCACTGTTTGGGTTTCAGATTCACTAGGTTGAGTCTGTTTTAGACCATATGTAAATAATGAGTAATCTATTTCTATATCAGGTCTAGATGGCTGATAGTTGTTAAACTATACATATCAATTTATGCTTCTTAAAAAGGCCCAATTCATCCAAACGGATCAAAATGGCAAAAACTGTGCTTGATCTGAGTTTTCATGGGTGCTGGTTTGGTTATGTTCAAATATCACAAGAAAAACAGTTCAAAAACGGACACGAAGAACGGATGAGTGATCAAAGAAGCTAAAGAAATCAAAGGCCGAAGCCAGAGAGATTCATGCTCAGCCTTCTACAGTCAAATGCAGCTAAACACAGTCAAACCAATGCAACTCCGTTGTTTCTATAAGTTCAGGGCTGATATGCAATTTACCAAAGTTATTTTACCTGAAATGGTGTGGCCAAAACAAGGGCCGAATGTGTAATTTCCTATAGATACAAAGGGGCGGGTCTTAGAACCGGGTCAATAAACCCATGGACCCCTTTCAGCCAATCATAAGCAAAGCCCCAACCCAATTACCCAATCCTAACCCGACCCCTAACCCTATACGGGTAATTATAAAACACATTTACAGTTACTATTCACCTCATTTACCCCCAAATCGGATTAAAACTCACACACACACCGAATCCACTCAAGAACAATGAACCCTAGTTTCTAAACCACTCACCCCCACCCAAATTAACCATAGGGTTAATGATCCCCTCACACCCCTTAACCCATCTATCACTATCAATCATAAACCCAACCCAATCCACCCTGGCAAAATAAAACGATCTCATTGGTCAAGTTGCGTGGGAGTGAGTGTATACACTCACATAACTAACACACATATGCCACGTCAATGATCCGGGTGCACACATGCCTCAATCGAACGATTGAGATACAAGATCAAGGAGAGAGAATGATTGAAGGGCTGAGATAAGAGGATAGAAGGGTCTAGAAGAAGGAGTGATTCATGCTTAGGGTAATAAATACCCCCCCATTCCAGTCATTGGGTGAATTTTTAGTTTATTTTTTTTGTAGTAGTTTAATTGTTTTCGATTCAGTTTTTAGTAGTTTTTTAATGTAATTTCGATTTCATGTTATTTTATTTCGTATTGTAAAAAACTTATTTCAGTTTTAATAAAAGAATTATTTCATATTAATTTGCGTCTTCATTTAAATTCTGTCGAAATATTGGTATTTGTGTTTGTTATTGTGTTCATTCGATCAAGACTTGATACCATTCATGGAATTGGATGGCTGCTATGGTATCAAGAGGTTTTAGAGCTAAGGGTTAGCATATAGGTTAGATTAGGTTGTTGTTGGTTCGATATGAGCTTATGTGAATAAGCCATAAACCCACACAGCTTATTGTTGTTCATGCTGGGAACACCAAGGTACACTCTACTTAGGTTTAATTTGTTTTACATTTGTTTTTTTTGTTTCTGATCTCTTAATAAGCTGCTGAATATCTGTTCTAAGTAATCTGTTTAGTAGAAGCTTAAATAAGCTGTAGGATTTGCTAATAGTTGAATAAGCAGATTTTATAAAGTAGTGAAAATTTTGTCATGTGCCTTTAAGATTGTTGTTATTTAGTTTAAGAGGTAGACATATAGCTGCTGAAGCTTATTTGTTTTCCATGTAATATTGCTTATTAAAATAAGTTAGTAGTTAAGTTTTTTTTTATATAAAAGTTGTCTTAAAAAAAGTTAGTTAATAAGCTTTTTAAATCAATATGGATGCTGGTTGTTTGTTGTTAGATGCTTCAGGGACCTGTTCTACACTTTTTCATAATTTCAGTTAGTTTAAAAGTTACACAGTTAGTCCTTGTTAATTACGCAGTTAGTCCTTCGTTAGTAGCTCAGTTAGTCCTTTGTTAGTTAATTGTAGTTTGTTATTTGTCCCAAGTCCAGGGACTATTTTCTGTCAATTTAGGTCAAACTTTCGTGTTTTTTTTATATTTAACCTAATTTTCCCCTGCTACCCTTATCTTTCTGTTTGTCACTTTCGGCCATGTGTTTGGTTTTAAATTGGTTAGGTTAATAAAATTAGTTTAATTAATAATAAAAATTTAGGTTTTTTTTTCGTTTAATAGTTTAACTTAGTTAATAATTACTCATTAAAAATTGGGCTTTTAATAAAATTAATTTTTCTTGCATATTTTCTTTTTATACAAAAAATATTTTATATAATTTTTAGCTTAATTTTATATTTATAAAAATTAATTTTCGGAATTTAGTTTTTAATATTTCATTTTCAAAAATCAAAATTAAAAAAGAAAAAAATAGAAAATTAGTAATAAATGTTTTTTAATCTTTTTAAGTTAATTTAGAATTAATGTAGTTTAAAAGTATTTTTCTTAGCTTTATCAATTTAATTTCTATTTTAGATATTAATTTAGATTAATGGAATTTAATTCATAAAAATATCCTTTCCTAAGATATCTCCTAAGATATCTCTAAGATAACTATTACTATTCTGTTACATAAACAGACTTAACTATAACCATAACTAACTATGACCAGTACTAACTCTAGTACTGCTACTCTACCAGTACTAACTTAGTACTGCCAGACTTAACTTAGTACTGCCCGTATTAACTAAATACTAACAGAACTAACTATTACTACCAGACTTAACTATTATACTACCAGTATTAAGTCTGTTACAATCTATTTTCCCAACAGGGGTACAACATGCATTCCTCCTACTATAACAAACCTATTATACAAAGGTTGTTTTTCTAAGTCACTCTCCTTATTCATAAAAACACTTTGTAAAACTTCATTTTCATAGCTCAAAATATCATTATATTTGTGATCCCCATACCCTAGCCCAAATTTATCATTAGCACTCATTTGGGTATTTAGCAGTTTACCATGATTTTTAGAAGAGGTGTGCCATTTTTCTACTTTAGCTTTTAAATCTTCTTTTTCTTTTTGAGCTTCTGCTAACAATTTCTTATGGTATGTTAGTACATCAGTTTTATCATCTAAGTATATTTCATAAATCTTATCTTTTCTTTATACCAAAGTTGACCTTGTTGATGAGCAACTAATTGTGCTTCAACTTTCTTTAGACCTTGAGTATATGCCTTTATTTCTATGCTTGCATCACTTAGTTGTTCTCTTTGTGCATCATACAGTTTTTTAAGTTTAGCATAAGACTCTTTACACTCATTTGAACAGGAAGTTACCTCTGTGTCTGAGCCTGAGCTGTTGCAAGCCATCAAAGCATAATCTTCTTCTTCTTCTGAGTGACTGGTCCAATCTACACCTTCTCCATCAATGGTCACCAATGCTTTAGAGTCTTCCTGCTTACCAGATCTTCTCCCATCCTTATTTCCAGAGTTCCAAGCATCTCTCCTCCTACTATCTTGATTTCCCTTGGTTCTACACTCTCTAGCAAAATGGCCTGTCTTGTGGCAATTGTAGCATTCAACTTTGGTTTTATCAAAACCAACTGGTTCTTTTGCATCAAATTGTAGCTTTCTACCAGTCTTTTTGTAGAACTTTTTCATTCTCATCGAAATCATAGCCACCTGCCATTTCAAGTCCATTTCTTCTAGGTCATATTCATCAAGTTATTCCAAGTCCTCATGATCCAGTTGAGGGCAACTTGATTGATTAGCAAGTAAGGAGTATGATGAAGTTTGTTCATACTGTGAGTTTTGACCAGAAGTATTTTGGGAACATTTGTTATAAACCGAAATCTTTACCTTTATCGTCGAGCAATTTGAAGCCTTGAGCTTATGTAATGAACAAGTATTTTGTTAATCCAATGTATCTTTTTAAAACGTCACGTTTAGTGGTCGTTCTCACATCTTGTGCTATTGATCTATGAAGTAACGCCCTCGGATATTCAACATTCCGCTGCTACCCAAATTTGGGGGTGTTACACAAACAACATCGGAGCTCCCCACGAAGATGAACTCGGGCGAATAAATCCTTTCTCTAACAATTCTTGCAGTTTTCCTGACAATTCTTTCATCTCGGACGGTGCAAGACAATACGGTGCGCGTACAACAGGTGCAATCCCTAGTACCAAATTGATTCGGAACTCTACTTGCTTAGGTGGTGGAAGTCCTGGCAAATCATCAAGAAACACCTCAGGAAAGTCACGAATTACTGGCACATCTTCCAGGCGTTTCTCCTTAGATTTCATCTCAGTCACGTGTGCCATAAACATCTGACAACCTCTCTCGATATACTTACGGGCCTTAATACAAGATATGACTTTTAGTCAGGATGGGCCTTTGTCACCCTCGACTATCAACGTCTTGTTCCCGCAAGGTATACGAACAACCTTCTTTCCACAGACGATGACGGCATCGCGCTCAGCTAACCAATCCATCCCAATGATAACATCAAACGTACCAAGTTCAATAGGCATGAGATCAATTTCGAAAAGATGGTTCACTAAATTTAGAGTGCTGCCTCTCAACACCGTGTTAGTGCTAACCACTTTTCCATCGGCTAACTCAACTTCATAACTAACATCTAGTTTATCCGGGTTGATATCTATTTAGTGACTAAATCTAGTATTCACAAAACTCTTATTGGAACCCGAATCAAACAAAATAGAAGCATATCGGTTATTGAGTAGAAACGTACCCGTAACCACCTTCGGCCCTTGTTGTTCGGCATCCTTAATTACATAGGCTCGACCATGAGCGTCTCCATCTTGTGGCTTGTTTTTCTTTGGGAAGTGGTTCCTTGTATGTCCTTACTCACCACAATCATAACAAGTCCAAATGGGTTGAGTGTTTGCACCAGTGGCAACAATCTTTTCCTTGCAATACCTCGCCTTGTGCCCAACCTTTCCACACTTATGGCACTGGATTATACAACGACCAATATGACGAGCAAAGCAACGGTCACACACGAGAAGTGGTCTAATAGGCACATTACCCTCATTTGGAGCAGTGGTCATAGATCGCGCATTTCCTTGCTTTTGATTATTCTACTAATGGCGGGAGTTATCTTTGTAGTTGCTTCTACTAATGTTCCCACTTTGGAAGTTCTCCCACTTCCTTTTTCCTTTTAATTACCCTCTCATTCTTTGCTTGCAACTTTTGCTCCATCAACTTGTGCGCCATACGTATAGCTTCACTCAGGTTGGTAGGTTTAGAAGAAGTGACCTCACCCTTGATGTTCTTAGACAATCCTCGGATGTAAGCATCAACCTTCACACTTTTTGGATTGACCATTCTTAGACACATCAAGGCCAACTCATTGAATCTCTAGGTATAAGCAACAATGTTAAACTCCTTAACCTTCAGATTCCATAACTCGTGTTCCATCCTTTAAACTTTTTCTGCGGGGAAAAACTCTACAGTCATTAATTGCTTCATTTCAGTCCAAGGAATTTAGTTAACAACCTCCAATCCCATGGTTGCGACCTTAGAGTTCCACCAAGTCAAAGCAGGTCCTTGCAGTGTAGCGAAAGCGAACTTAACTTTCTTTCCATCCGCACATTCACTGATTCCAAAAACCATCTCAGTTTTCTTAAACCATCATCGTAACTTGACTGCTCCTTTAGTACCATGAAAAACAGTAGGGTTACACTTCATAAACCGAGCGAAAGTGCATTCACGGGTGGTAGGTGCGCCACCTTGTCCAGATCCGTCAGCCCCGCTAGCATTAACTCACCTAGCTCGATCGGTAGTCAAAGCCTCATTAATCCTTGAAGTGATCATTCGCTCAATGGCAGCTTGAGTTAGAGGTCTCGCTTTTTGTGGCATGGTTCTATCATGACACAAAAGAAAACATTGATAAGCATTTACACCATGATATAATCATAACATATGCAAAACTATTCACCCACAACATTAGTCACTCAACATCAAGTAGTAATCAAAAGATAGTCATTCATCATTCATCACAAAAGAGTTAATACATAGTTGCATTGGCTCACAAAATGATACAAATCGTTACAACCAATAGCAAGTCTACTAACTGAGGATTCGGTTTAATGATTACACAATAAAATATTCTACTAATGAAACTAAACTACTAAGAGTCACGAGGAGATCCCCGCGGCTTGGATGATGGACTCTCCTCATCCTTGACCGAAACATCGATAGCCTCACTCGGTCTTTCTTCAAACACAACTTCCCTACAAATCATCTCCTGGTAAAAACCATGGGCTCGAACTCTAGTCCAATTGAGATCTCTCTCGACTCGTTCGTTCTGCATAGGAAGAAGTGTGTTGCTTAATCTTGCTTCTTCCAGTTATTTCTTCAACTTGTTACACTCAACTCTTTCTTCAGCATTACCAAATTCTCTAAACAGATTCTCTAGTGCAGTCACCCTTTCTTCCACACTAGATTGCACTTCATTATCCAAATCTAACATCAACTTACCATAATACTTATCCTTTGCTTTCCCCTTATTTTTGACCAATGCATGTTATGTCTCGTAAACAAACACTCATCTTGAAAGAGAAGCAATCCGACCAAAAAGAGAGTTAATGTCCCTCCTCATGAAACTAGGAAACAGACTATCGCCATCCTCTTGAAGGAAAGTGGTAGTAGATGACTCACCTACAACATGGATACTATTAGGAACAGTCTCGCCCTCGGGCTAGACCATGTCCTCAACCTCAACCATCTTTGGACTCTAAATCAGAAGCAGGTAGTGATGGGTTAAGAGGATCCGCCTCTTTATATGAAAACTTCAGCTTCGGTTCATTCTCTTCTTCTCCAATGTCTACTTCCATATCTTCTTCTTCTTCTTGAGGTTCTTCCTCCTCAAACTCTTCTTCTTCTTTGAACTCTTCTTCTTCCTCTGGTTCCTCATTCTCATCGACTAAGGCAGGCTCGAGAATAGCGGGAGCAAGATCAGGTTGGTTCGACTCGACCTCAGGTAAGTCATTTACATGATCAGGAGGAAATATGTTTGCCATGATAATCTGAAAATCACATAATAATATTCAATAGTAATTCTTACTAGAATATTATTATTATTGGAAATAACAGTTTGCGTAATTATGCAACAAACGACTATGTTTTCAAACAAGCCTAATAGTCAACATATCTCGAATATATAATAGTATTTATTATATAACCACATAACAATCATGCACCCAACACGTGCAAAAACATCCAAAGAGGAAACTCTCTTTGCCAGTAACCAATGGCAACGAGGAGTCTTGGCATGTGTAGAAGAGTTATAGTTTAGGTTTTCAAAACTTGACCTAGTTCTCTATAATCTTAAGCTCTTGATACCAATCTGTAACACCCCCATTTTTCGGTAGCGTAGGGGAATCCACAATGGGTGTAACTTCAAAGCACAATACACCAAGATATAGAAAACGACCTAAAAGAGACGTTTACAAAACATGTGTTCCATTATTTAAAATCAGAGTAAACGCGTTTAGTCCTAAAAGACATTGTATATGAAAACAAGAAACATATTAGCAAGCTTCTACACAAGCAACCACATGCACAAGAACTCCACTCCATCATTGCCATCATCCTTGGTTACCTGAGATAAAACATGCTAAAAACATCAACAAAAATTGTTGAGTGAATCCAGAGTTTATAAACAATGAGTATAAATCTTTGAACACAAGTGTAGTTCTCGGGAAAACATTGCAACGAATACAATGTATCAATTTCATTTCACGCATTGAGCTCATGACACCGAACATTAACACTACATATTTATATATGTCTATAATTTACCCCAAGACATGGTATTATTGCCTCATACCTACTCGTCTCCATACAAAACGTCCGTTTGACAGGGTGTTCACAAATGGATCTGTTAGTGAAAATATTACGGTTTTGATAATGACCAAATTGTAACTTGTAATACATAACGTCAAATGTACAAGTTACTTGTAATCATATTTTGTCTCAACATACATCGACATCTCTTGACGTCTCGAGTCCTCGTATGTTACAACACAGGTTCATACATGGTTGTTATGTTGCATTATGATCAAACGTCATTTCACATTTTGCATTTATAAGTATTTTTATACAAACATTTTAGCAAAGTATACAATAGTTAACTTGCACACTTTATTTTGTAAAATATATAAAGTTAACTAAAGAAAATAAAATAGAAAATGATTTTTACAAAAGACTACAAAATCTCTCAAAGATTACAAAAGATTTTTTAGCTAAAATTCGTATCTGATGAATAGTGTAGCTGGTTCCATAAGAGAGTCGCCAGTTCCATTAGATTTACAAAGCCGGTTCCTTTGAACAATGTTGCCGGTTCCATTCAGCTCTTGCCTATAAATAGAAGGCTCTTTTCAATCCGTTTTTAATCACTTTTAACATACTTTTTCTACCATTTTACACACATCTAGATATGTAGGAATGCATCCATGAAACCCCATGATCATAATGCATCTAACTCTCATTGTTGTTTTAAGCATACACCCAAAATGATTCACCAATTCAAGCATCAAGATCTTGCTATCTACATCCACCAAAGCAAGCCTTGAAGATCTTGGCATTTCTATCCATCACCAAGCATACACATATGAAGATCTACAAGATTAGAGATCTCATCACCATCATTCATTTAAAGGTTTCCCATCAATGGAAGATTATTTAGATAATCATTTATTCATTGCATTTATCAATCAAACACCTTGTAATATGTAGAGGTTATATATAGGTTATTTCTAGCCGGTTAGAATATGGGTTTTATTGTTGTGTTGAAAGGGATGTTAGGTTGGTTCTACCTTGATCTAGAACTCCGTATTTAGCTTTGTACCGGATAAAGTGTAAGCGACGTTGCGTAAGGTTTTCTACGCCGAAAAGGGAGCGTGTTGATCTAGTGAAGTAACTCTCGAGTTGGGTACTCGAGGAGTGGAGTAAGGCGGAGAGGAGCACCATGACCGAACCACTATAAATCATCGTGTTCGGTTAGCTTTCTCTTTACATATCGTTATCTCTTTACGTTTTAATTATGCTTACGTTGTTGATTGATGTGGATGCTTGTGTTGTGACTACATGGTTTCTTTATGATTTATATTGTCTTAATAGTCATAGACTATATTTAGTACTATTTATATTATGTCATGTTTGTTTGGCCATTTGATACAGAAGTTTCTAAATTTTAATGGAAAACGAATTCACCCCCTTCCCCTCTACGTTTTCAACAATTAGTATCAAGGCAGGTGGCTCTAGTTTTTAAAACAAATAGTTTTCAGAACCGAGTACGATCTGTGTATCAAATTATCCGAAAAGCGGGACTTAATATGAAAAGTATGACGTTGTTTTATTCTTCGAAGTCTTGATTGTTGAATATCGTTGTTATACAAGCTTGAATAATGTCAAAATTTTATTATATAATTTTACCTTAAAGCCTATCAAGTGTTAAACCATTTCGTCGGGTCGAAATATGCATTTTTAGAAAAATCGATCAGACTGGCATTTCTGTTCGCTAACAAAGCAGGTTCCATTTGGCAATGGAACCGGCGGACCCGGTTCTACAGTAGGTTTTGCAAATTTTTGATCAACTTCAAAAGGTCATAAAAACTTAACCGTAAATCCATACGAGTCGTGCCACCTACCTTTTCGAAGAGAATTGAGTCTACTTTCTAATTTAATAGGTTAGAGGATTTGATTAAAAGTTTAAGTAATTCGAAATTTCAAAATATTACAAAGTGTCTAAAATTTCAAATTATGTATTAACATAGAAACTCAAACTTTTGAGTCTGGCAATTTGGGTTGGTATTATTTGAACATTAATACATCCCTCTTTGAAATTAAAGTATTTTGGCCATTAATCAGGCTTGGTATACATCGTCCTATTCAACACAAGGCAAAAAGATATTTTTTTTGTACGCTATGCTAAATGACTAGTTGCCTTGATTTGCTTTGCTTATATATCTTGATTATATGTTGTATTTGAACTTGTTTATTTGTGAAATATATGTGTCTACCTTATCATGTCTTTCATCTGCTAATTTGTCGATTTAGCTTCTTAAAGAATATTTATATGGTTTCAAAAGGAGTGTTTGGGATAACTTCTAATTTTGTCAAAAATGCATTTTCGTGAATGTTTCGTTAACTCGTACTAGTCATGATATGTTTATAATGTATGATATGCTATATGATTACTTGTTGCATCTTATTTAGTATTATATACTCTTTACATCTTGTATTTAAACTTGTTGTTTTTGTGTAATATTAGTGTTTGGGATAACATGTTATTTATGTGTTAGCTTTCCGATTTCATGAATATGCATACTATGTCATATGCTACGTTTCGTGCACTTCAGTTAGGCATATTTCTCCTTCCTTGCATATGCTATGTTAACTTTTCGCATAATATCAATATCTTAATAAAACCTTGAGAATAAGAACAAAGTATGCTAGATAAGTGTTTTGACAAATATCATCATAAAAAAATTGTACACATAAAAGTGGGATTGACAAACTGATTGTTTCATCTGAAATACTAGTAAATATGAAGTGTAGTGATGTCTTGTTGTAGTTTTAAAAATATTTTTTTTAAAGCGGGTCAAAGTAATAAGTCATTGTTTTGGATAAAACGGGTCAAAACTAGTGTTTAGAAAAACCCATAAAGAACGGTTCCATGGTTCACTTAGACCAAGTGTGCATTTGATATTGAAGTATATATTTTATGAACAAATTCTAGAAGTTTTGATGTTATGAAGTCGAGTTTCGATCAACTTATCCATATATGAAATCAGGACAACAAGTTTTTTAGAAAATAGGTCATTTTGGGAATTTCATTAAAAAGCAACCATATAGAGTTAGAACTTGTGCCACCCGCCATGTTAAAGGCAATTGAGTCTAGATAGTCTCAAATGTTGATTTGTAGTTTCTAAGATAATAACAAAAGGTCATTTTTTTGTCATGGCGTTTCCGCCAAAAGTTTTAAATATTTTTGGTTTTGTTGAAAAAGGAGCATTTCAAAAGTACTTCATTAAAATTATCTACACATTTTAAAGTTGCCATTTCATCCTTGTCAGTCCTCTATAACCATTAGTTCACCAACTTGTTCTCCACCTACCAAACACCACTAATGCTACGTTTTCCATACTAGCTGTAAATATGATATTTCCTTCGTTAGTCTATCATGACATCTTGCTTTGCATATACATGTGTTGATTGTATGTTCTTGTTTGATCATTTGGTTTGTCGTTATCTTAGTGATTGATAACTATTCGATGAATTGAAAAATGCGTAATTCTTAGGAAAGGTTTTGTTTTATTTTTAAATGCTTTCATGCTTGTACTCGTGTTACTAAATGTTAAGGCTTAAACATGACTTACATGGTGTTTGCATTAGAAGTAATTTTGTCTCTTATATGATGTCTCGTATGATCTCGTAATTTGTCATTTTGTTACATGATGATTTTTGATATGGATATGTCTATGTTTGGTAGTTCTTGTTCCTTGTTGGCATTTCTTATATCTATCTGTATGATGGTTTAATTTTCACATGCTTGAACATGGTTTGTATGATATTTGCATCTTCTTTCTTATATGAGATTGCTACATGATTTATTTGCCTCTTTTGCTAGTATGTTATGTCAAAGTATTTTTTGTATACGTGTAGAAGTCTAGGATCTTCCTTTTGAAACCACATTATTTTAATTAAGAGCCAAAATCGACAAACAAGAAAATGAACAATATAACAAGCTTGATACTTATGTTTCAGAAATAAGCAAACTCAAATGCAATAAGAGATCTCGTATCTATTTTTTCCTTTGGCACATACCTTTTGCGTCATTGGTAGTGCAATCAGTCTTCTATCTAAATCATCTATGTCATTAATGTTGTGTTTGGTTGAACTATTTGAAACATGTTCTTGTATGAATGTTCGTATTTCTCATATCGTTTATGTTTGAATTCTTGAATGCTTGTTCTTAATCTAAATTGTTTATGCTTTCGGTTGGTTTTTGTGCAATTCATGCTACTTGTCTTTCATTCCCCTCCAGAATTAGGAACGTTTGGTATAATAGAAAATTATAGGATCTAAGCGTTAAATATTTTCCATAAGCCTTTTGCATTATCAAGAAACTCCATTTAATCACTATCGCAAGCGAAAAATAGGTTTAGAAATCATTTGGAAAATTTTTAGAATTTTTAAGATTTGAGGAACCTTGTCTGCAGGGTCCGGTTCCGGTTCCATCTGGAGCAAAGCCGGTTCCATTGAGCCAATGGAATCATCGCTGCCGGTTCTACAAAAGGCACTTTTACCATTTGGGGTAGTTAACTTTTGTGTCCAACACTTTAATTAGGTTATTTATACTTGTATTAAGATCGCCCAATAGTTAGTTTTGACTTATCTAGCTCTTAAGTCCTTCTAAAACTCATAGAATCATCCAATATTTCTCGAACATGTATTATGCCTTTCTAAGCTAGTTGCAATATTTATCCTCCTTTTCGCTTAGCTTAAGAGTATTCCTATCTTTATGTCTATTTGCAAACATGTTTTGATTGCATATTTGTCTATCTATATGTCTACTTGTTAACTCTTTCGTGCAATAATACTTGAATAAGTTTCTTTCATGTTTGTTGGTATAAATGTTTGAACTATCATGTTGCAAAATGATATTCTTACTTTTTGCATTAAACTTCAAACTAACCCATTTGGAATTATAGCAAACCCTAGTTTTTCTCTCTCTAATGGCGAATACCAAAACCCTTGCCTCCTTGATCGATTTTTCTTGATATTTTTGATTACTTCTCACCGATTAGCGTCTGATTATTTCTCTAATTATATGCTAATCTTGACGTGATCATTAGGTCTTTGAATTGCTCGTTTTTTTTAGGTTTTTTATTCGCTGCTCGATTTAGGGTTTGCTTTGTGGCGGTTGGGATTTAGTATTTATATATCATTATTATTGATTCATGGAGGTCGAATAGGATTTCTTCTACTATCGTTTTACCCCTAATCCGATTAGGGTTTTTTATTTTTTCCTATCGTTGCTTTGTTGTTTGTGGGTTTGAGAGATGGCTGATTTATCTAAGGATAGTGATGGTTCGATCTCCCAACCGTCTGAGGTTGGGACAGGTGAAACATTGCGTTGTAGTTTTGCTAGTAAGATTCGGAATGTGGACGGGAAGATTCTTGGCAAGGATGGAAAACCCATGCGCAGGGCGATTCGTTCTCAGGGACATAAGGATGCGTCTGAAATCTTTGGTGAACCTGCAGTTGGTGTTAATGTCGATGAGGAATATATGGTGAGCCAAGACACATCTACAAAACCTACGGCGTTTACTTATTCGTTTGCCAATATTCTGAATAGTAACAAGAACCCTAATAACAAGATTGTAAAGCTCCAAGAGCTTCACAACCAAGAAAGGGTTGAAGGTGCGGCTGTTGCAATTCCTATGGAGGCCGTTGAAGAGGTATGTTCTCGGTTTTCTAACACGCTTTATGGGTATTTCATTGGGAAGCGCTTAGCATTCCCATTAGTGGAAAACTATGTTAAAAATACGTGGGCGAAGTTTGGTTTAAAACGAACGCAGTTGCATGAAGATTTCTTCATGTTTCAGTTTAATACAAAAGAGGGTATGGAAAGTGTTATGGAAATGGTCCTTGTTAATTCGTGGGTGACCCTTGATCTTGAATATATGGAATCATAACTCGGAAATTGAAGAAATGAACTCGACTAAGTCAGCCCAAATGTGGTTAAACAACATCAGTTCCTATTGTGGCCTACTCTGAGATTGTTATTGAGCTTATTACAACACAACTTGGGAAATCCAATTATGCTGGATTCCGATATTACTAGCAATATTGTGGTTTTAAGTTCCTTGGGGAATAACACGTATGCTCGTGCCCTTGTTGAATTTTCAGCGGAGGAGGAGTTAAAGTATTCAATTGTTTATTGCTATTCCGCTAAGTAATGGCAAGGGGTCCACACTCTCGCTATTGATTGAAGTTGATATATGAATGGAATCTGTCCAAGTGTAATACATGCAAGGTTTTTGATCATGTTAATGATAAATGCCCTAAGAACCCTAAAGTGGATACTTCAGCTAAAGCTGTCAATGATGGTTTTACTATAGTAACTAAAAGAAAATCGAAGCCCAATCAGAAAAAGCAAGTGGAGGGGGTTCGTCTTAGTAAACCCGCTCTTAATCTTTAGTATCGTAGAGTTGATAAAGACGATACTACAGGATTAATGATAAGGTGAATAATTGAAACCTATCAACTTGAAAACTAATGTTCCAATTCTGAAGAAGGTTAATGTTTTGAATATACCTACTCAGAACTCATTTGGAGCATTAACCGATGACGAGGAAAAGGGAGATATGACAACTATTCTTAATGAAGATAGTGATTGTGAAGAAGTTGATGCGGAAATGGTGTTTGACGATCGCAATGGTCAAACGTTTACTACTAAGGGAATCAAGCACTCCGTTAGGATCGGTTATCCGATGATTAATGTCTCATCATGGAAAGGTGGGGGGGGGGGGGGGGGGGGGGGGGTAAGGGGTCTTAACTCCACCCTTCCTAAACAAAATGAAGTTAGGCATGTTATTTCGAAAATAATCTTCGTTTTTTGCTATTCTGAGTCACATGTTGTGAAGTCTAAGCTATGAAAATGTGCTCTTTGTTTTTCTACATATGGAATTGGAACCCCCCTTCAATGAGCATTGGTGGCTCGAAGGGCACTAGAATTATTCTTGGCTGGAATCACAATGAGGTTGATGTTACGATCATTAATCAAACGATCAAGCTGTGCATAGTCGTCTTTGGTTAAAAAAAGAGAAGAAGGAGATTTTGTACCTTTGTTTTATGCGCACAATAGTCCAATCAGCTACGAGACTTGGGAATGCTCTATGGTTCATCATAAAGTATTTGTCAATAATCGTCCTTGGTGTCTTTTTAGGATATTATCAATATGCTACATTGCATCTTAGTGAGTCTACGGCGAGTTCCTCGTGGGGGTTTTTTTTTATTGTACATTGCTATGCGTGAATTTAAAGTATTGCGTTTAATAATAATGAGGTCCTATGATGTTCAGAAACACGTGGCTTCAATATACTTAGGAATCAAAAGCCTAGGGTATGGACGGGATTCTTAAGAACTTGACCGCGTCCATGGCTAAATTATGACGTTTGTTAATGACTATGCTTGGTTCGCATGCTATATTTAAACCCAATCGGAATTCCGACATTCTCCTATGTATCTTTTGCAGTTCGCAACTGCTAGCTAAAGTTAAGCCAAAATACCCGTTTAAGTTTTTTTAATGTTCTTATACGCTCACCAGATTAAAGAGGAGGTAATGATGCGTGTAACTATCAGTGTTAGCGTTTTTATGTGTTGTCGAATGGTTAAGAAAGCTTAAGAATTTGAAAAAGCCCACTGAGGAAACTTATGATTGACAAAGGAATCTTCGTGCTAATGTGGAGCGAATTAGATTAGAGCTTGATACATTAACCTCAACTTGACACTGACCCGTTCAACATTAGGCTTCGTGAAATAGAGGCAGCGAATGTTGTTGCCTTTAATCAAGCTGTTCTTGCTGAGGAGATGTTTTTAAAACAGAAAGCCAAGATAAGTTGGCTTAAAGATGGTGATTCTAATACGGCATACTTCCACAAGTCGGTTAAAAGCCGAGTTAGTAGAAGCCGCATTGATGTGATTTCGAATAGTGATGGCATTATTTTCGCTAATGACAAAGTACCGGATGCTTTTGTTGCTCATTACGAAGCTTTTCTTGGACAAACAGGTTACACTAATGGTTTTGACGGATCAAATCTCTTTTCTAATTGCCTTGACGAACAGGGTGCTGCTCATATGGTTCGTACGGTGACTGATCATGAGATTAAAGAAGCTATGTTCTCTATGGGGGATGAGAAATCCCCGGGTCCGGATGGGTTCTCTGCTGCGTTTTTCAAAGAAGCTTGGCATATTGTGGGTGTTGATGTCATTAATGCTATCCGTGAATTTTATTACAATTGTAAGGCTATTGAAAGAGCTTAACCATACAATCATAGCTCTTATCCCTAAGGTTAATGCCCTTCTTGAATTAATGACTACAGGCCTATTTCGTGTTGTAACGTTTTGTATAAGTGTATAGTAAAATTATTGCTAATAGGACATAAACATTGTTTTTAGACTGACTTGGTGAGTCAAATCAAGTAGGCATTTATTCCAGGTTCGTATCTATTCGGAAATATTTTTGCTCACTCAAGAGCTCAAGCATAACTATCCTTTATCGTGCCTAGATGTGCTTTTAAAGTGGACATTCAAAAGGCCTACGATACGGTTGATTGGGCTTTCCTTAAATCGGTTCTTATGGGATTTGGGTTTCATGAGCGGATGATTGCTTGGATTATGGAGTGTGTGTCTTCTACGTCCTACTCTATTTGTATTAACGGAAATCTGCATGGGTATTTTCAAGGAAAAAGGGGTCTTCGTCAAGGTGATCCGCTGTCCCCTTATCTTTTCACTCTGGTTATGGAGGTCCTCACGCTTATGTTCAAAAGAAAGGTTATGGATTCGGATTGCTTTTCTTTCCATAGGTATTGTGATAAATTGGAGCTGATTAATCTTTGCTTTGCGGACGATCTTTTTATCTTTGCTTATGGGGATGTTCAATCGGTTGTGGTTATCAAGGAATGTCTTGACGAGTTCAAGCATGCTTCGGGATTAATCCCTAGTATTCCGAAGAGCACGGCTTTCTTTTGTAATGTTTTGAATCATGTCAAGCTTTCTATTCTTAATGTCCTTCCTTTTGAGGAGGGTCGGTTACCGGTTAAATATCTTGGTGTTCCGTTGGTGTCTTCTAGGCTCAAGGCGAGAGCTTGTAGAGAAAGTTCAAAATCGTGTGCTTGATTGGAAGAATAAATCCCTTTCCATCGCAGGTAGGCTTCAACTTATTCGTTCGGTTATAAGCTCTATGCATGTGTTTTGGGCTTCGGTCTTTGTCATTCCCAACCGGGTTCTAATGGACATTGAGCAATGCATGCGTAATTTCCTTTGGTGCCCTAGTAGTTCGTCTAAAGGTAAGGCCAAAGTGGCGTGGGAGCTTGTGTGTCTTCCTAAAGATGAAGGTGGTCTCGGTATTCGACGTTTGGAGCATTTTAACTCGGCTCTTTTGGTGTCTCACATTTGGAATCTTCTTTCGTTGAAAGAATCGCTGTGGGTGAAGTGGGTCCATGCTTATAAGCTTAACGGGCGCAACTTTTGGGATGTTCCCATCCGTGGTAACATGTCATGGAGTTGGCAGAAAATTTTGCAGCTTCGACCTTCCATTCGGGAATTCATTTGGCGAAAGATAGGTAATGGTTCTAGTACCTCGATCTGGTTTGATAAATGGTGTCATGAGGGGCCTTTAGCTTCTCGTGTGTCCCCTAGAGACATACATAGGGCTGGCCTTACTTTATCTTCGCAAGTTGGTCATGTATTCGAGACGTGAATTGGGTATGGCCATGGGTATTCTCCATGATAAATACCAATTTCTTAACGAATGTACGGTTCCTCTTTCGAATAATTGTGATACGCTGGAATGGCGTCTCTATGATGGTACGGTAAAGAGGTTTTCGGTTGCTCAGGTGTGGGAATGTATTCGACCGAGAGCTGATAAGGTCCCTTGGTCTAAAATAGATGACATGGTGAAAAATGATAATTTGATTTGGTTCGCCATGGGTATTCCTAGGCAGCTTTTCAACTTGTGGTTAATTATCAACCATAAATTGAAAACGCATGATCGTGTTAGTATATGGGACTATTCGAATGTGTTGGGATCTACATGTCCTCTTTGTGAAGCTACTCCGGATTCACATGAACATCTTTTCTTTATTTGTCCCTTTGCTAATTCTCGGTTTTGTGAGTCGTATGAAGTAAAGGCTGGTCATTGTCGAGTTTTCTCATAATGTTAATATGATATTGTCGATCATTTTTGGTGGTATTGCAAGGCGCAAGACTACTCATGTTGTTATTGCCAAGTTAGTTGTTGCGGCTTTCAGCGTATTATTATTTGTGGCAAGAGCGTAACTGAGGCTTTTCACGATTCGAAGATGATCCATATATCAGGTATTTACGTGAATCTCTTAAATCGTTGTATGAAGCTGTTTTGTCGGTGCTTTCCAAACGCACAACAGAGGGAGTGCTTTTATGCTTGGGATTAAGGGATTTACCTAATATCTATCTTTAGATGAATTGTATTTTCGGTCTGTATGTCTTTGTACCATTAGGTGGTTCTTTCCTAGTGGTGTTATTTGCTTTGTAATTTTGTAATTCAAATGGCATGTCATTCGAAATGGCTGTTCAAGCTGTATGCTTGAGGTTAATGTGACACTCAGTCACATTCCATTTGTACTTATTGGCATTGGGTATTAATATAATTTACCGGGGTATTGTCCCTTTTACCCAAAAAAACCCATTTGGAATTTTGTAGGTCAATAAGGATCGATATCTTTATCAAGCTAATTTGTGCTCATTCGCACATTTATCATTCTATTAAATCATTTTTTCAATTATCTTATACATGCATAATCATCATCATCACTTACTAATAAAGCCATACATTATTAGTTGCTTGCATTGTCATCACCATCTTCTGCCACCTATTTTACTACTCACAAAATTGTCATGTCTAGCACCTCTATTGCTTCATCAACCCAACAAGGTAAGATTTAGAGTTAAACCCTTTTACTCCTATCGAAGTTGAGTCATCCATCGAGTCTTTCTTATAAGAAGAATCATCATGAATCCTTTCGCCACCACCACCATAACCACAACATACTAGCAACTCACAACCAATTCAACCTATAAAGGTTAAATCACCATTCACATATCCTAACACTCATAATTAACTTTTTCCAAAAGCCAAGTGAATTTCGTAATGAAATGCATCTCATTCTCAAACACACCCTTACAACCATTAAAACCCTCTTAACAAAACCAACCATGATGATGCAAGTAGTAGAATTATACTTTTTATTTTACTTCTAATTTACTTCTCTAGGAGTTTCTTTTCATATTGCATCATATATACATTTTATTATATATGACTTCATCGAAAGACGAAGTATATATATTTTTCACTAATATTTTTTTGTAGGTTCAAATATACACTTATCGTGTGATAAAGCATTCTTGTCTACGGCGAAGTAAAATTCCTTTTCGATATCAATATCCTTTTTGGATCACTCCGAAACTCGATGCAGTATATCGCATACTTGTCTTCGACAAAGATAGCAATTTAATCATTTTTCTCTTGTAGGTTCAAGCGTATACACTTTGCGGTATATGGCATAAGGATGAAGTTTGCATCATTCATTTTCCCTTTTGTAGGTTCATTTTTTATGCCCTCGAGCAAGGGGGAGAATTCGTCAAGAAACCATATTAGGTCGTCTATACACTCGTTGTATGTGACATATTTGTCTACAGACAAAAGCTATTATTGGACTAATCTTTTGTTTTGTAGGATCATACTTGAAGCCCTCAAGCAAGGGGGAGCTTCTGTCAAGCTTTCATAGCGTGCATCTTATATATACACTTTGTTGTATATATTTTACTCGTCCAAGGACGAATCGAGTTTTGCACTAATTTTTATTTGTAGCTTTTTAATCGTATCTTGACGCCTCGAACAAGGGGGAGCACTCGTTAAGGGGGAGCATGCACGCATTTATCATCATTTTTACTCTTCGACAATCCTTTACGTTTCGACTCGCAAAGATGTCATTTTCTTCATCTTATAGTTATATATTTTTATATGTTGCACGAAACTAACATTTTTGTAGGATAAGCTTTCAAATTTGATCCATTGACCCACAAATAAACCAAGGGCAACTATCTAGGGGATGCGACAACATAAGGCGTTAGAGTAGACCATTTAACTTTACTAGGGATGATGCAAGCTTGCCTTTTCGGGGAGAAATGAAGTTAAACTCCAAGGACACACCCTTTTTGATTCGATAAAAGGGGGAGAAGAGTGTAAACGGAGAAGGTAATGTAAAGGTATTATGGGGATACAAGTAACTTTTACATTTACTATATATTATGTTTACATATTTTGTCATCATCAAAAAGGGGAGATTGTTAGTGCAAATATTACGGTATTTAATTTACACATTCTCGTTTGTTTTGATAATGACAAAATTGTAACTTGTAATAAATAACGTCAAATGTACAAGTTACTCGTAATCATATTTTGTCTCAACATACATCGACATCTCTCGACGTCTCGAGTCCTCGTATGTTACAACACAGGTTCGTACATGGTTGGTATGTTGCATTATGATCAAACCTCATTTCACATTTTGCATTTATAAGTATTTTTATACAAACATTTTAGCAAAGTATACAATAGTTAACTTGAACACTTTATTTTGTAAAATATACAAATGTACCCAAAGAAAATAAAATAGAAAATGATTTCTACAAAAGACTACAAAATCTCTCAAAGATTACAAAAGATTTTTTAGCTAAAATTCGTATCTGATGAACAGTGTAGCCGGTTCCATAGGAGCGTCGCCGGTTCCATTCAGCTTTTGCCTATAAATAGAAGGCTCTTTTCAATCCGTTTTAATCACTTTTAACACACTTTTTCCACCATTTTACACACATCTAGATCTGTAGGAATGCATCCATAAAACCCCATGATCATAATGCATCTAACTCTCATTGTTGTTTTAAGCATTGCCCCCTAAAATATTCACCAATTCAAGCATCAAGATCTTGCCATCTACATCCACCAAAGCAAGCCTTGAAGATCTTGGCATTTCTATCTATCACCAAGCATATACATATGAAGATCTACAAGATTAGAGTTCTCATCACCATCATTCATTTGAAGGCTTCCCATCAATGGAAGATTATTTAGATCATAATTTATTCATTGCATTCATCAATCAAACACCTTGTAATATGTAGAGGTTATATATGGGTTATATCTAGCAGAATAGAATATGGGTTTTATTGTTGTGTTGAAAGGGATATTAGGTTGGTTCTACCTTGATCTAGAACTTGGTATTTAGCTTTGTACCAGATAAAGTTTAAGCGACGATGAGTTGGTTCTACCGGTCTTTGGACTCGTTATTTAGCTTAGTACCGGATAAAGTGTAAGCGACGTTGTCTATGGTTTTCTCCACCAAAAAGGGAGCGTGTTGATCTAGTGAAGTAACTCTCGAGTTGGGTACTCGAGGAGTGGAGTAAGGTGGAGAGGAGCTCCGGTGACCGAACCACTATAAATCATCGTGTTCAGTTTACTTTCTCTTTACATATCATTATCTCTTTACGTTTTAATTATGCTTATGTTGTTGATTGATGTGGATGCTTGTGTCGTGACTACATGGTTTCTTTATGCTTTATATTGTCTTAATAGTCATAGACTATATTTGGTACTCTTCATATTATGTCGTGTTTGTTCGGCCATTTGATACAAAAGTTTTTAAATTTTAATGGAAAACGTATTCACCACCCCTCTATGTTTTCAACATGATCCATACCCCAGACGGGGTTGTCAAACCCAATAGATCTATTTAATGCACAAGCGTTTACCTCGCAAGGTAATTAACGGTTCATGAAATTAGGGACTTTGGCAATAGCTACTCATGCGGAAATATCTCATAATCAGGTCCAGCATACCATAAAATCACATGTGTTCGATTCTAAAAAACAAGCATGTATCTCCCTCGCGGGTTTATAAAAATAATCAAAAAATTTAAATGCGAGGCTATGAACTCACCTTAAGCAAAAAAAGTATCCAATTAAACGACTTAACACGAGCAAATTACTTTACGCCTCAACCGCGACCTATATAATATATAGCGGTATGTGACTACGAGAAATATAATTTATATAATGCATACTTGCATATTAGCTATCACGTATATATATATATATATATATATATATATATATATATATATATATATATATATATATATATATATAATTATCTACCACGAATCTCTAAGTGCGACGTAAATTGTTTATTTCGACGCACCAACAAGGTACAACATTTGTAAATGAGTGATGCTTCATTTTTCGCAAAGTTTCTATCTTTAGAAAGTTGCCGAGAGTAAGGATAATATAGAATCCAAAATAATATTTCATCGTTATGTTACTAACTTAATGAACCCCTTGACACAAAAAGACCATACTCGAGGTTTACAACATCTTTGATTTTTCATAGTCAATTTTCGTAGTTGACTTTTCCTACAAAATCTTACCCAACTTCATTTGGCCGTAAAAGCTTCATTTTTAAGAGTTATGTGACCCATTTTATATCAAAACGACAGCAAGAATATACTCTATCATTCTCTAGCACTTAAAATAAGTTTGAAATTTTTTTCGACACGCCATACGGATGTCGAACTTTCTGCTCAAAAATGGCCTATACAAAACCCATTAAAATATCGTTTTTCGCATCCCACATCCTCAAAAATACACTTAGCTATCCTATCTCCATCGACTAGACTCATCAAACTCATGACCAATCGACTAATACTTATTTGACACTTTCGCACTTGAATCTCAAGTAACAATTATATATACGCAATATAACATATATAATAACTATGCGTCAAGCTAAATAGTATACTTACAATCAACTCGTCACGAGTAATTAGTTCACAAAACTTTCTTTTGGCTTTCCCTTTTTGACCGTGGCTCAAACTCAACTCAAAAACACAAACCACAACTTTTATTTAATCCCAAACTTTCAACAACACTAGATCTACTACTTTTAAACCCAAATCTACTCAAAAATATATAAGAACTAGCTCAAATCAAAATCTTGCAAAATACTTATTGCGTCGAAAATTCTTAGTGGGATATGTTTATCTTAGTGTGGGGATGAATATTTTGTAATCGGATCGCAATGCATGCAAGTCGATAGTGGTTTTTAGTGGTGGTGTTCGCTCGTCAAACGCAAGGAGGAAAGGGAGGAGAAGATGAAGTTTTTATTTTTGTAAAAATGATAAAGGTGTGTGTTAGTTTATATAGGGGAACAATTTGGGCTTGTGACACATTTGGTCCTTGATCTTCCAAAATATGAGAATAAAAATTACAAGGTTGTTGGTTTCGATTTTATAACCGACCATTGGGCTCGGGTCAATGACTCTGTAAAAACTTTTCTTCCGTCAAACTTTATTTAGTTTAAAACATTTAATAAAATGTTAAATCACGTAAACCACGACTTTAGACATGGTTTTTACAAAAAACACAGGAAAAGCCGTAAAACACCAAAAATAAATATAATCGCCCTCTCGGAGTAGAATATAAAATTTTTCTAAAATTTCTTAGACGCTTAAACGAATAGAAAAATTTGAAACACATCTTGTAATTACCCAATAATGGAAATTTTCACCAAATCAACTAAAAACATAACAACTATATCCAACTATATAGTAAAATAATTATCATGGCTCAAAGTAAGTATTGACCTGAAACTCGGGTTGTTACAATTATGAATCGAAAGAAGAAGTATAAAGAGTTATCCATACGCATGACATATCAGATACACCTAAGCCCACTCATTTATAATCCTTATTTACAAAAAGAGGCGTCCCAATCTACGTAAATAAGAATTATAAACTTATGGTCGACAATTTACAATTTCTTTATTTAAATGAACAGGCGTCCCAATCCATTTAAATAAGGAGATTATAAATCATCCAACTTAAGCATTCCCGACATAGTTCATGATATTTTAACCAAAGCAGATAACGATTACGAAAGGAATCAATATGAAATACTCGAAAGGAATCAATAACGATAACAAAATATTAATGGTGACATGGCTGAAAAAGGCAAGTCACGTTAGTAACCAAAAACCGAGTGTTTCACTAAGCACATAGAAATCTCCATTAGGCACTAAAAACTCATGAAGCAATAAACATATAAGTAAATGCACATGTAGTTCTTATTATGCTGGCTATATGAGGGTTTTTAGGTTATAGTCTAGGTCAAATCACGTAGTTCTCTATAACCAATGGCTCTGATACCAACCTGTCACACCCCGCCAAGGCAGAAACGCGAGGCGTAACACGATAGGCATCATCATAACACATTGATGTCAACAATAGAGAATAACTAGAATGCATTAAATTAAAACCTAAGTGTTATGACGATACCTAACATAAGAGGGGTCTTGTATTGAGGTTAATCGCAACACAACATTACATAGACATAAATAATTCCCATCATAACATCATCATTGTTTAAAATATCCTAAATAAGTAAGTATGAAATGAAAAATCTAGCAGAAAAGACTCTGCATGCAAGATCCTAAGGTCTCGCTAGCCACGCATCTTAACTTCCTTATCCTTACTAGCCTCACCTGAAAATGATACTTTAAAACATCAACATAATGTTGGTGAGATTCATAGGTTTACTCTTGCTGCGAATCATAATCATTAGGACATACATGAATATTATACACAAATATAAGCAATTCACACAACATAAGGTAGGCATACCCCTCCGATCCAACAATTCACACATCATAGGGTAGGCGTACCTCTCAGATCCAACAATTCACACAGCGTAGGGTAGGCGTACCCCTCCGATTAAATAATTCACACAGCATGGGGTAGGCGTACTCCTCTGATGTACTTTCGTGTAGGGTCAATTTATTGATTACCAAGTTTTAAATTTATATTTAGCCGACTAATCCTAAAACAACACTTTAACGGGCAGTGTACCCGATCGGGTGGAGTTTCGTAGTAAGTAGGGTGTTGAACACTAAGAGCGAGGTCATTAACCTTATATTCCATCAGTATTTTAATTAATCTAATTAATCTAGTTACTTGTTAAACCTATGCTAAACCTAGTTCTAATGATAATAGGGGATTTTAGCCTGAGAGATTGGCACAGGTTTTATGGTGACAATAATCAATTTAATACACAATAAACATGCAAGAAAATAATCAGAAGATAAAAGAGCGGTACAAGCCAAATGATATAAAACTATATTAGCCATATTAAATCCAATTAAATGTTGGTTTGTTTGTTTAATGCAATAAACGCATATCTCGAGGTGGCATATCATTCTTAAGACATAGACGGGACATCATCCTAAGACCTAGACACGTCGAATTCTGTCAGAATTAACGTATCCGCATAAAGCATCCTTTTAGTTTAATTATAATCTATCTAGGGATTAAAGCAATGGTGATCTTGTTAAACCCTAGCCCATCAGAACCTTACCCACTTATTGTTTAACAGTATTTTATATATTGGTAGTTCACTGTTCAAGTCTAGATTACTTGTAAGGCAAAGATAGAACATTATTTCTGATCCTATTGGTCTAGTAATATAAAACACGATATAGAGAGCTATCCCAGTATCTAGATTACTTGTTAGGTATCACTAGACCCAGTTGAATGATAGGTCACATATTCAAACACGTAGACAAGTATAGGGGGATAAACATAATTAAACATTCAACGATTAATTAAGCAATTTGGATTAAAACAAACCAAACATTAAATCTTCATTAAGATGGCTAATACCCGAGGGTATTAGCCCATAACCATTGTAATTATACAAACATGATCAATTAACCAAGGTAAACTAAACGTCGTATTGAATGAGGTTAATACGATGTATAGGGGTAATTTCCTTGGAGTGCGCGCTACGTTCACAATCAATCAAATATATCTTTCCCTCTTTATATTTATTACAGGATCTTTGATTGTTTATCCAGGATGGATACGGTGTATAGGGGTAATTGGATACGCCGTATTGGGATTTGAGTATGCGCGTTTTCTTGTGAAGTCCAGGCGCTGACACGTTGTATCTTCTTTGATGGATACGGCATATTGAGTAAGATATAGGCAATCTTCAATTATCATCGTTTAAGTAACAAAAAGTGCGCCTTTTAGCTTGTCTTCACAAAACACTCCGTAATTACTGCAATTAACAACTTTAAGCAATTAAGTAACAATTCTTGCAATAATTATATAAACATGAGTAATTTATTCAGAATAAATGACTGCATAAATGTAACATTATTTGATGTCATAAAATATCCCCCCACTTGAATCCTACTTATCCTCAAGTAGACTCTAGAAATTTATTGAAAATGTATCCTAACCTGAGTTAAGGATTTTTCCTATAAGCATTTCTTTCGTTCTAATCACTTGTACAAGACCAAGCACCTCTCGAAATATAAAAACAAAAACACTCAGGTCACTCAACTAATCTAGGGTGTAACATTTAATTGGTACTCTCATTTGCTCGATCGTGATTAGTTTCATATCATATGCTTGGCAAGGATACACATCTCCACCACTAGAGCTAAGGAGAAACAAGTCAAAAGGTAAATTGGGTAATTAGGCTTAAGGTTGATCATTATAACAATCTTTCACCGAAAGTACCACACCAACAAGGCAACTGAATCATACATACACGGCCGTAACAACGAAAAAACATGTATAATTCGATCACATCCTCATTCGAGTTTAACCAAGGGTTAGGATGAAGAACGATATAGGGTATGGATCTTCTAACTTTCACCAAAAGTAATAAACCAACAAGGTGGCTGAATCACGCATACATGGCCGTAACGACAGAATAGGCATGCATGACTCGATCTCAACCTCGTTCGAGTAAAACCTAATGTTAGTTGCTAGGAAAGGGAAGTAAATTGTTGTTAAATAAAATTCACAAAACAAATAGATTAAGCTTGAACAAATAAGGTATACAGTTGCTAGAAACCTTTCCCGACCGTTCCATGATAAAGACTCGAAACATATACAAATTCCTTGATCATAGAAATGACAAAGACAACCTAAGTTGGCGTTCCCATAACGGTCAACTTCCCAATCATCCTAAACTTTACATACTTTTACAAAAGTGGTGATATCGGCCACTTCTAACAAAACTATACATCATTGATTTTTATCCATATATCAATTAATAATTGATCCTTCCAAGTAGTTTATCGGTTTAAGTTCAACGAACCGACCATCAATCTTTCCTTCTCTTTCTTGATGCATTTTTCTATTTTTCCATTTTTTTCATAACATAAATCTTGGTATAATTTCACCGTCTTTACTATCATACTTTATTTGGATAAGTTTTTCTTTCAACACTTCATCTTTGGACATAATACATAATCGCGAAAGTAGCAAAATACACAAGCTACATATTTTCCCATTGCATTGTGTAATTTCCCAACCTAACCGGAGATAGAAAATATAACTTTAACACAGAAATTACAAAACTTTACACAATAGTAACTAGCAACTTTGATTAAATAGGCTTAATATATAGGGTAGGCTAAGGTGTAAAGGTGTAATGAAATAGAAATTTGGTGTGAAAAAGACAGGAATCGCTCAACAGGTTTTTCTAGGGGATCTTACTCTTATAGTTAGAGTAAGCAACGGGTTACACGAGGTTTAACTAACCAGTGTAGTTAGTTAATTTTACAACATGTAGGCTTTTTGGTGTATTCCTAGAAATTTATTAGTTAAACATGTTACTCTATCTAAGTCGACAGTACTCATCGTTGTGGTCTCGAGTGATATACCAAGCCAAGTTCTAAATTCCACTACATCACCGGCACACTCATAATTTTGTAGAATTTTTAGAAAACTTTTGGAAACAGAATAGGCTTAATTCTCACAGTTTGGTATTAAGGGTTATAGTGCGCGAGGTCATGTAACTAGTAATTTTTAAAAACGTTATGCTATTTTTTTTAATTTTGGCACAATTTTAAGCATATAGCATATTATTTGTAAAAGAAAGGACAAGTAGGCGTTCTAATTCTCCACCCTCCCCACGTAAATTATACAACGTCTTGTTGTATAGATAAAGCAATTAAAGAAAATAGGAAATAGAATTAGAATGAGGAACTCCCCTGATATGCTGCTAGGGATGATTCTCCAATTTGAGTTCTTAAGCAAAATTATGTTGACGAGGCGTTAGAATGCTCGCACGAGTTCAACACACGTCTTTTTTAGAGTATACCATATCGTCGATTTCTTTACAGCAAGGTCCTACATAAAAGTTTAGAAGACAAAAGTGAAATTCTTATCTTAGTTTATAATGGTTACAATGCAGGAAAGTAAACACACACGTCGTATCCCAAACCCAAGGATACGCCGTATTGCATCTTGTAAAAACAAATGTTTTAAAGTTTTGCAGGAACTTAAAGGACTAATAACGTCCAGACAGTCGATACGGGGTATCTATAGAGGTTCGATACGCCATATTAAGTGTCTAGGAAGACAGACTCAATCAAACAATTAAAATTACAATTTTCAAACAATTAAAAACAATCGGGTTGTCTCCCGGTAAGCACTTTTCTTTCAGCTAGTCTTTAAGTTAGACTTTTTCCAATTTAATCCCATCCTTATAAAACAATTTGGGTTCGAACGGGATGCCGAATGGCACATATAAATTTTTAATAATTAATGGCATCGCTTTGTTAAAACATTGACTAATCATGATTTTAATCATTAAAACAAAATCTTTTTAGCGAAAGATTTACCTGGTGTGTCATGATTTGTTTCAATGTTTTCATCAAACTCAATGGGAGTGGTGTCTTTGTTTATGCAAATAACACTATCCATTGATTTGACATCAATGTTCTCCAAACACGATTCAGTATTGATTTCAACATGTTCATTTGCCGGTTTTGGTTTTAAATTATTGACAATAATTAATTTATAAGAAGACGAATCCTTGTTATATAAAAAAGTGTAATCCTCGTCCTCGGAAACAAAAAATGATATGTGAAAATCGATGTCAGCTTTAATTGCATTGTAAATACTTACAGTGGGTTCGGAAGAAACATTCTGATTTGATGTCGATGCATCATTGTAGACGATAGCTGAGAAATCTGTTTCAAAATCTATGAAAGAATCAAGATCATCACAATATTCCTTACCGTACGTAGCAGTTTCCCAATAAACATCTGATCATCCCATAAGCTCGATGTACTCTTCCATGGTGATGTTGGGGTCGTCCATTTCCTGTAATGAATTTGCTACGAAGAAAAAGGTTAAATGGACTAATACGCCGTATTGAGTAAACTGATACGTCGTATTGATGTTAAAGTCGAATAAGCTGTATTGGTTTTAGAAAAAATTTATACGTCGTATCCAAAGAGATGAATACGCCGTATTCAATATTCGACTAAGATGATAGTAAACTGTAATTATGTAGAAAAACTCACAAGCACACAATATGAAAAATTATACAATGCAGAGAAATTAAACACACACAAAAAATACACAAATATGCAAATTAATCTAAACTAAAATACTAACAAATAAGAATTAAACAACTTCACTAGTCTCACCTGAAAATGATACTTTAAAACATCAACATAATGTTGGTGAGATTCATAGGTTTAATAGAAAACACTTACTCTTGCTGCGAATCATAATCATTAGGACATACATGAATATTATACACAAATACAAGCAATTAAACCATCACACAACATGGGTTAGGCGTACCCCTCCAATCTAACAATTCACACAGCATAGGGTAGGCGTACCCCTTCGATCCAACAATTCACACAACATAAGGTAGGCATACCCCTCCGATCTAACAATTCACACATCATAGGGTAGGCGTACCTCTCCGATCTAACAATTCACATAGCGTAGGGTAGGCGTACCCCTCCGATCAAATAATTCACACAGCATGGGGTAGGCGTACTCCTCTGATGTGCTTTCGTGTAGGGTCAATTTATTTATTACTAAGTTTTAAATTTATATTTAGCTGACTTATCCTAAAACAACACTTTAACGGCCAGTGTACCAGATCGGGTGGAGTTTCGTGGTAAGTAGGGTGTTGAACACTAAGAGCGAGGTCATTAACCTTATATTCTATCAGTATTTTAATTAATCTAATTAATCTAGTTACTTGTTAAACCTATGCTAAACCTAGTTCTAATGATAATAGGGGATTTTAGCCTGAGAGATTGGCACAGGTTTTATGGAGACAATAATCAATTTAATACACAATAAACATGAAAGAAAATAATCAGAAGATAAAAGAGCGGTACAAGCCAAATGATATAAAACTATATTAGCCATATTAAATCCAATTAAATGTTGGTTTATTTGTTTAATGAAATAAACGCTTATCTCGAGGCGGCATATCATTCTTAAGACATAGGCGGGACATCATCCTAAGACCTAGACACGTCGAATTCTGTCACAATTAACGTATCCGCATAAAGCATCCTTTTAGTTTAATTATAATCTATCTAGGGATTAAAGCAATGGTGATCTTGTTAAACCCTAGCCCATCAGAACTTTACCCACTTACTGTTTAACAGTATTTTATATACTCGTAGTTCACTGTTCAAGTCTAGATTACTTGTTAGGCAAATATAGAATATTATTTCGAACCTATTGGTCCAGTAATATAAAACAGGATATGGAGAGCTATCCCAGTATCTAGATTACTTGTTAGGTATCACTAGACCCAGTTGAATGATAGGTTGCATATTCAGACACGTAGACAAGTATTAGGTGATAAACATAATTAAACAATCAACGATTAATTAAGCAATTCGGATTAAAACAAACCAAACATTAAATCTTCATTAAGATGGCTAATACCTGAGGATATTAGCCCATAACCATTGTAATTATACAAACATGATCTATTAACCAAGGTAAACTAAACGTTTTACCGAACGATACAAAAAACTAAATGATTACAAGAGTATAGGAATTAACGGTGTCTTCTATGGAATCGTGATTGATGCTTGACCTTGGCTGCTCTTCTTCACTTCATAAAATCGACTTTTATGTGTATGGTATAGAGAATATGATTTTTCACACTGAAAACTAATTTTTAAGTCTTCTATTCATAGCCTCTGAAAATTAATGGATACGTCGTATTGAATGAGGTTAATACGACGTATAGGGGTAATTTCCTTGGAGTGCGCGCTACGTTCACAATCAATCAAATATATCTTTCCCTCTTTATATTTATTACAGGATCTTTGATTGTTTATCCAGGATGGATACGGTGTATAGGGGTAATTAGATACGCCGTATTGGGATTTGAGTATGCGCGTTTTCTTGTGAAGTCTAGGCGCTGATACATTGTATCTTCTTTGATGGATACAACATATTGAGTAAGATATAAGCAATCTTCAATTACCATCGTTTAAGTACCAAAAAGTGTGCCTTTTAGCTTGTCTTCACAAAACACTCCGTAATTACTGCAATTAACAACTTTAAGCAATTAAGTAACAATTCTTGCAATAATTATATAAACATGAGTAATTTATTCGGGATAAATGACGGTATAAATGTAACATTATTTGATGTCATAAAATATCCCCCAACTTGAATCCTACTTGTCCTCAAGTAGACTTTAGAAATTTATTGAAAATGTATCCTAACCTGAGTTAAGGATTTTTCCTATAAGCATTTCTTTCGTTCTAATCACTTGTACAAGACCAAGCACCTCTCGAAATATAAAAACAAAAACACTCAGGTCACTCAACTAATCTAGGGTGTAACATTTAATTGGTACTCTCATTTGCTCGATCGTGATTAGTTTCATATCATATGCTTGGCAAGGATACACATCTCCACCACTAGAGCTAAGGAGAAACAAGTCAAAAGGTAAATTAGGTAATTAGGCTTAAGGTTGATCATTATAACAATCTTTCACCGAAAGTACCACACCAACAAGGCAACTGAATCATACATACACGGCCGTAACAACGAAAAAACATGTATAATTCGATCACATCCTCATTCGAGTTTAACCAAGGGTTAGGATGAAGAACGATATAGGGTATGGATCTTTTAACTTTCACAAAAACTTATAAACCAACAAGGTGGCTGAATCACGCATACATGGCCGTAACGACAGAATAGGCATGCATGACTCGATCTCAACCTTGTTCGAGTAAAACCTAATGTTAGTTGCTAGGAAAGGGAAGTAAATTGTTGTTAAATAAAATTCACAAAACAAATAGATTAAGCTTGAACAAATAAGGTATAAAGTTGCTAGAAACCTTTCCCGACCGTTCCATGATAAAGACTCAAAACATATACAAATTCCTTGATCATAGAAATGACAAAGACAACCTAAGTTGGCGTTCCCATAACGGTCAACTTCCCAATCATCCCAAACTTTACATACTTTTACAAAAGTGGTGATATCGGCCACTTCTAACAAAACTATACATCGTTGATTTTTATCCATATATCAACGAATAATTGATCCTTCCAAGTAGTTTATCGGTTTAAGTTCAACGAACCGACCATCAATCTTTCCTTCTCTTTCTTGATGCATTTTTCTATTTTTCCATTTTTTCATAACATAAATCTCGGTATAATTTCACCGTCTTCACTATCATAATTTATTTGGATAAGTTTTTCTTTCAACACTTCATCTTTGGACATAATACATAATCGCGAAAGTAGCAAAATACACAAGCTACATATTTTCCCATTGCATTGTGCAATTTCCCAACCTAACCGGAGATTGAAAATTTCACTTTAACACAGGAAATACAAAACATTACACAAAGGTAACTAGCAACTTTGATTAAATAGGCTTAATCTATAGGGTAGGCTAAGGTGTAAAGGTGTAACGAAATAGAAATTTGGTGTGAAAAAGACAGGAATGGCTCAACAGGTTTTTCTAGGGGATCTTACTCTTATAGTGAGAGTAAGCAACGGGTTACACGGGGTTTAACTAACCAGTGTAGTTAGTTAATTTTACAACATGTAGGCTTTTTGGTGTATTCCTAGAAATTTATCAGTTAAACATGTTACTCTATCTAAGTCGACAGTACTCATCGTTGTGGTCTCGAGTGATATACCAAGCCAAGTTCTAAATTCCACTACATCACCGGCACACTCATAATTTTGTAGAATTTTTAGAAAACTTTTGGAAACGGAATATGCTTAATTCTCACAGTTTGGTATTAAGGGTTATAGTGCGCGAGGTCATGTAACTAGTAATTTTTACAAAAGTTATGCTAAATTTTTTTAATTTTGGCATAATTTTAAGCATATAGCATATTATTTGTAAAAGAAAGGACAAGTAGGCGTTCTAATTCTCCACCCTCCCCACGTAAATTATACAACGTCCTTGTTGTATAGATAAAACAATTAAAGAAAATAGGAAATAGAATTAGAATGAGGAACTCCCCTGATATGTTGCTAGGGATGATTCTCCAATTTGAGTTCTTAAGCAAAATTATGTTGACGAGGCGTTAGAATGCTCGTACGAGTTCAACACACGTCTTTTTTAGAGTATACCATATCGTCGATTTCTTTACAGCAAGGTCCTACATAAAAGTTTAGAAGACAAAAGTGCAATTCTTATCTTAGTTTATAATGGTTACAATGCAGGAAAGTAAACACACACGCCGTATCCCAAACCCAAGGATACGCCGTATTGCATCTTGTAAAAATAAATGTTTTAAAGTTTTGCAGGAAATTAAAGGACTGATAACGTCCAGATAGTCGATACGGCGTATCCATAGAGGTTCGATACGCCATATTAAGTGTCTAGGAAGACAGACTCAATCAAACAATTAAAATTACAATTTTCAAACAATTAAAAACAACCGGGTTGTCTCCCGGTAAGCACTTTTCTTTCAACTAGTCTTTAAGTTATACTTTTCCCAATTTAATCTCATCCTTATAAAACAATTTGGGTTCGAACGGGATGCCGAATGGCACATATAAATTTTTAATAATTAATGCCATCGCTTTGTTAAAACATTGACGAATCATGATTTTAATCATTAAAACAAAATCTTTTTAGCGAAAGATTTACCTGGTGTGTCATGATTTGTTTCAATGTTTTCATCAAACTCAATGGGAGTGGTGTCTTTGTTTATGCAAATAACACTATCCATTGATTTGACATCAATGTTCTCCAAACACGATTCAATATTGATTTCAACATGTTCATTTGCCGGTTTTGGTTTTAAATTATTGACAATAATTAATTTATAAGAAGACGAATCCTTGTTATATATAAAAGTGTAATCCTCGTCCTCGGAAACAAAAAATGATATGTGAAAATCGATGTCAGCTTTAATTGCATTGTAAATACTTACAGTGGGTTCGGAAGAAACATTTTGATTTGATGTCGATGCATCATTATAGACGATAGCTGAGAAATCTGTTTCAAAATCTATGAAAGAATCAAGATCATCACAATATTCCTTACTGTACGTAGCAGTTTCCCAATAAACATCTGATCACGCCCTCGAGCTTTATCAGCAATAAGCTCGATGTACTTTTCCATGGTGATGTTGGGGTCGTCCATTTCCTGTAATGAATTTGCTACGAAGAAAAAGGTTAAATGGACTAATACGCCATATTCAGTAAACTGATACGTCGTATTGATGTTAAAGTCGAATACGCTGTATTGGTTTTAGAAAAAAATTATACGTCGTATCCAAAGAGATGAATACGCCGTATTCAATATTCGACTAAGATTATAGTAAACTGTAATTATGTAGAAAAACTCACAAGCACACAATATGAAAAATTATACAATGCAGAGAAATTAAACACACAAAAACAAACACACAAATATGCAAATTAATCTAAACTAAAATACTAACAAATAAGAATTAAACAACTTCACTCCCCGGCAACGGCGCCAAAAACTTGATGTGATGTCGTGTAGGGTCAATTTATTGATTACCAAGTTTTAAATTTATATTTAGCTGACTTATCCTAAAACAACACTTTAACAGGCAGTGTACCCGATCGGGTGGAGTTTCGTGGTAAGTAGGGTGTCGAACACTAAGAGAGAGGTCGTTAACCTTATATTCTATCAGTATTTTAATTAATCTAATAGATATAGTTAGTTGTTAAACCTATGCTAAACCTAGTTCTAATGATAATGGGGGGTTTTAACCTAAGAGACTAGCACGGGTTTTATGGTGACAATAATCAATTTAATACACAATAAGCATGCAAGAAAATAATCAGAAGATAAAAGAGCGGTACAAGCCAAATGATAGAAAACTATATTAGCCATATTAAATCCAATTAAATTTTGGTTTGTTTTTTAGTGCAATGAACGCTTATCTCGAGGTGACATGTCATTCTTAAGACTTAGGCGGGACATCATCCTAAGACCTAAACACGTTTTAGTTTAATTATAATCTATCTAGGGATTAAAGCAATGGTGATCTTGTTAAACCCTAGCCCATCGGGACTTTACCCACTTACTGTGTGACGATATTTTATATACTGGTAGTTTACAGTTCAAGTCTGTACCAATTAATTAAGAACATACTCGTTGAAGCATACGGGTTACCTGCCGGTCTAACTAAGCTCATAATTTAAAGGCAAAGATAGAACATTATTTGTGATCCTATTTGTCTAGTAATATAAAACACAATATGGAGAGCTATCCCAGTATCTAGATTACTTGTTAGGTATCACTAGACCCAGTTGAATGATAAGTCGCATATTTAAACACGTAGATAAGTATTAGGTGATAAACATAATTTAACAATCAATGATTAATTAAGCAATACGAATTAAAACAAACCAAACATTAAATCTTCATTAAGATGGCTAATACCCGAGGGTATTAGCCTATAACCATTGTAATTATACAAACGTGATCAATTAACCAAGGTAAACTAAATGTTATACCGAACGATACCAAAAATTAAATGATTACAAGAGTATAGGAATTATGCGGTGTCTTCTATGGAATCGTGATTGATGCTTGACCTTGGCTGCTCTTCTTCACTTCAAAAAATCGACTTTTATGTGTATGGTATAGAGAATATGATTTTGCATACTGAAAACTCGTTCTTGAGTCTTCTATTTATAGCCTCTGAAAATTGATGGATACGCCATATTGAATGAGGTCAATACGGCGTATAGGGGTAAATTTCTTCGAGTGCGCGCTACGTTCACAATCAATCAAATATATCTTTCCTTCTTTATATTTATTACAGGATCTTTGATTGTTTATCCAGGCTAGATACGACGTATATGGGTATTGGATACGCCGTATTAGGAATTGAGTATGCGCATTTTCTTGTGAAGTCCAGGCACTGATGCGTCGTATCTTCTTTGATGGATACGACGTATTGAGTAAGAAATAATCAATCTTCCAATATCATCGTTTAAGCTCTAAAAAGTGCTCCTTTTAACTTGTCTTCACAAAACACTCCGTAATTACTGCAATTAACAACTTTAAGCAATTAAGTAACAATTCTTGCAATAATTATATAAAAGTGAGTTATTTATTCGGGATAAATGATGGTATAAATGTAACGTTATTTGTTGTCATCACCCTCCGATCCAAATCACAATACAATATGGGTAGGCGTACCCCTCCGATCCAACAATGCATACACATAAGCCATATAATATCAAGTAATGTCCAAAAACAAGTAAGCACTTATTCGCAGCACTTAAAACATTTCCAAATCAATTAAGTATCATTTTCACCCCAAGAAAACATAGAAAAAGGGTCTATGAATACTCTCCTCGTTAGTTGATGGAATGAAGTGCGCAAATAGCTGAGCAACTACTCTTAGCCAATCCCGACGCTAACAAAGTCCAAACTTATTTTCCACTCACATGATCTCAATGTTAAACGTGAATAGATCAAAACCGAAACAAGAATACGATCACTAAGAAGCAACGAGACATAATCGAACCTACTACTCGACATCACGAAACAACTCGAGAACCACTCGCGGACCAGAATCTTAGTCCTGCGTGAACTCAAACTGAACCCAAACACAAACTTGAACAAATCGATTTAACCTTAGAAGGCCCAACTCAAACAAGCATACTCTACTCCAGACGCGAAGACTAACTAAAACACACCCTGAAAATCGATTGTTACATGGCTCGTATATAACTAAAGCTTGTTGTATGAATGTGAAATAAAGTGTGTGGTGACTGATTAGTATATGTCTAAATGAAGGTGGCGTTGTGATTAATTTAGGTTTTTGGATCTGGGTTGTAATATATTTGTGGGAGGAGGACTCAATATTATATAGACGTGGGATAATCAATATTAACGAATAATCATGGATATGAAGAGAGAACAAATTGACTCATGATACAGTTTCTATGTTTTAATTTTTAACTCTCTTTTATTGACCAATTGTAATGGTTTTTATTTTCAAGTATAATGGTTTTTATTGACCAAGTATAATGGTTTTTATTTTCAAACGATCGTAAGCGTTTAATAACCGATTTTGTGCATGATTTAAGAATTGTGATATTGACCCAATTGATTTCTTTTTAATTTCTTTTATTAGTCGCCATCTTTGTTATATATATTACCAGTATAAATATACATAACTTCTATATTAATTAGGAACACCAACGTATATACTTGTATTTTATCAAACATAATACGTAATCCTTTCAAAGACTATGTCTACATTTTAACTGTATCATTAATACTCCTTTTATTAGGTTTCATTCACTTAACTTTAGCAAAACACGTACAAATACTATATCTATACATATATCTCTTATGTCTTAGTTATAAATAACAGAAACACTCAGTATTATAATTCATTTAAAAGACGTAAACACATCAAATGAGTTGGGTTCTCAAGTATGGGAGACATTAACAAGTTTAAAAGTAATTTAAGCATGTCGTCGACATTTAGTTAACATTAAATAAAATCGTAGGTCGAAGGTACGTTCATAACGCGAGGGTGCCTAACGATGCCTTAAAAGATTTAATTCAACGTTTTAGGGTAAATGTGAATACTTAGAAATTTCATCATGACTATCACAACTAGAAAGAATAAAATGGTTAAACCTTCTAACTCCTATAATATTTCATTTTTTTGTTTCAGGAATAGCGTATACACCTAAGCTTAACTAGACGACGAAAGTAGGGTTAATAGTTATATCTGGCAAACCGGATTTAGTGACGGATGTCACATAAACCAATGGACCGTTATCGATTAAATCAAGCATCATCCTACCATGTTTCTTCCCTTTGATGAATAGACGTATACGACTTGCTCATGAATCATACATTGATTTCTCAAGCATTGGAGGACGGTTCTAAGCTCCAACAACAATGATGTGTTCTGCTAAAGTATTCATCTTGTTCTAATTGAAAAGTGAAATGATTAAAGATTGATCGAACAGTGATAAAGGAGGATTATGTTAAGAGTTGTTGTTGTTGGTGATTAAGATTGATATTCTATTTGATTTTACAAATCTTCACTAAAACCGAGAAATCCAATTATTTCACGGGATTTTCCAAAGTAAGACAAACCGTAGAAAATTAAAATCTTTTACTGGTTGATGTAATGTTTCGCTTAATGTAATGTTTCACTTGATGTAATGTTTTGCTTGGAATATAACAATGTAATGTTTCTCTTGAAATATGAAAAATTTAACAAACTTTTGTTTTGCAAAATTACTTATTTTGCTTGAACTAACAACCTGTCACAAATCGCTTGCTAACATAAATCGCTTGATGACATGTTTTGCTTGCTAACATATTTCATCGGAGACATATTTCGCTTGACCTAAGAAAAATTAAACAGAGTTTTGTTTCCTAAAAATGACATAAATCGCTTAAGGTCAACCTGTCATATTTCGCTAACATACATATTTCGCTTACACATTTCACTTACCAACATATTTCGCTAGCTTCATAACATATTTCGCTACCTTCAAAACATATTTCGCTTGCATCAAACAAAACGTAATTTTTCAACAAAAATCACCAAAAACTTACCTTTTTGACGTTTTACCTTGATTTTTCTTGCACAACTAGTTATCTTAGGCATATATCTTGCTTAAAAACATAAACTTTAACACTTTTAAACACAAAAATCTGGGTTTGATTTTTGAAACAGACGAAACCAAAAATAACCAAAACTAATGATCTAAACAAGATATAAACGCACACAAGCTCACGATATCACCCCATGGCGACTGATACTAATTATAGATGTATCGAATCACTTAACAAATGAGCAAGAAAGAAAGTTTAAAGAGAGAAAGTGGGTTGTAGCACTTAGAGAGAGAAAGGAAAGGAAAATGTATTATGTGAAAGAACCAAATGAACAACCAACCCTCTCCAAGGTGTGGAGAGGGGTATTTATACCATGGCATTGCCGGTCATACATAACGATGTCTTATGTTGACCCGGTTAGCTTGGTAAGTGATATGTGTGAAAACACATATCCGTTGTATATCAAAAATGGCCCATAAAAAACAAAATTGTGCTTAAAATGCTTGTATATTGCTTGTTTTGTCTTTTTGATTGTGTAGGTATGGATATAGCAAAAATCATAAGAAAACAGTCAAACACGGACACGAGACGGAAGAGCACACAAAGAGCCAGAAGTTTCTACACAAAGGTCAACTCAAAGTCAACCTTGGTCAGCCTTGGTCAACCCTGGTTAACCACAAAAAGACAAAACCCCTCAAAATACCACAAAATCCCTAAATGTTAAAACCATCTTCACTAAAAACCCCTAAAACCCTAACTCCATTAACTAGCTACTAACGGTCGTTATCCTTAAAAACTAATAACCTTAAACCTTTTACCCGGCCCTTAAACCTTTTACCCGGCCCAAGTCAAAGCTCAAAGTCCCGGTCAAATAAAATCAAACGGATAAAAAATTGATTAAAAAGGGCGCGTATTAACTATTTACTATTCATCGTCTCCTCAACGATTTACCAAGCTCAAAACAAGGGGTTAATTCAAATTGGCAGTGTGGCTTAAAGATTCGAGTACCAAGCTCCTATGTGGCAAAGTTAGACATCACCAAACCCTCCCATTGGTTGAATCCCAACAAGATTGGACACGCGGACATGGAAAGAAAGCACACCAATGATTGATTTTTTACACTAAATCTAGTGTAAAAGAAGCACAAATGGAATGACACACGGAATGCCACGTTGGCAATCCGTGTGCTCATTCAATTAATCCAACGGCTCAAAGTTAGGATTCAATGATGGGAAAAAATTGAAAGGCCAAGATCAAGTTTGATGGGGAGCGGGCAAGAGACCTAAAAGCTTCATTTCAGCTATATAAAAGCAGACCTTGCTCACACACAAAAAACAGGGCTTTTTTTTTCTTTTTCTTTTTATAGTTTTTAGGAGCTTATTTAATTTTCATTATTAGCTGTATTGTAGTTTTCATTTTAAATTCAATTCTGTTTCAGTTTATGTTAATCTCATTTTCAAAGTTATGTATCAGTTTGTCAAATCAATGAAATCTTTAGTTTATTAAATAAATTTGTTTTTGCTTTTTGGTATCTTAAATTCCAAATAGCTTTCTACTGTTTTATAGCTCTGATACTTTCTCATAAGCTCTCAAATCTACTAATAAGTTAGCTGTTAACTCAACTAAGCTCTCAAAAGCTTAGTTGAGCTTATCTTACTCTAATCCACTCCAAAAATTACCAAAGCTTATTATGGAAGGGAAGTCAATAATGGAAGGACTTCCAAGACAATACCAGCTTATCCTTGGATAAGCTGGAGCTTGTAGACTTGCTGCATTGTAAGAGCATTTGTTATGGCCTTGTTTGTGCTAAAGGCTCTGTGAGAGTTATCATTTTCCTTTTATAGCCTTATTCCTGCATATTTAGCTTAATATTGCTTATTCTGCTTATTTGTTTGCTTATTACTGTTAGTATAGCTTACTTGTGTTTATTGTAGTGGTTATTTGCTTGTTATGCTTTGTTATTAGTATTAGATCATAGTTTGCTTATGTTTTGTCTTAAAACAGTTAAAAAACCAAAAATATTAAGCATAGTTGTTAGCTTATTGATTCTGGCTTATTTGCTTATTGAAAAATGTTCATTAAGGTTGTTATAAGCTGTCTAATATCTGGTATTTGATTTGAGTTCTTTAAATCTATTTTTCATAAGCTAAAATGGATTTAATGAATTTTAAAGAGGTGTTTGGTTCAAACATCTTTAAATCAAGTTAATGCTGTTTTGGATAACTTGGTTCTTTAGATTGAATTCAAATCCATATTTGAGTTTATAAGAGTACGATTTAAGGGCTTTATTAAGTTTAAATCTGTTTTAGTCTGTTTAGTTTGTAGCTTTATTCAATCGAGTTGAAGTTTGAAGTATAGTCTTTATAATATTTTTAGTTTAATTGATTTCTAGTTGTTTTCATCTGCATTCCCTTGTTTTTGTGTTGAGTGATATATTATCAGTGTAGAATCCAGGTCTTAAAGCCCGGAAGTTTGTTTGTTAAAATTAGTTTTGGTTCTTAGATGTGCACACTGATCAGGATAGGAAAACAGGAAAAAGAACCAATTTAAAGCTTAAAAAATCTATCAGGGTCAAAAGTCAGTTTTTAGCTACCAAACTTTGAGCACAAGTAGATTATAGGCCATTCTAGATAGCATAGGGCTTATGTTAGCTTAATAGTTATTTTCTATCATCTTGTTTTTATCTAAGCTTATATTAGTCCTTTGTCTTTTTCATTAAATTCTAAAAAACCAAAATATTTTTTTACTCTATCTGCATTTGCCTTTATATACGCTTTGAGTTGGAGCTCAAAGCCTGGATTTTGAAAGATACTTTTTGAATGCATGTTTTTAAGTAGCTTATGTATTAGCTGTTACAGTAGATAAGCAAGTTTCATTTATTCAATATTTCCATTAGCTCTTACTTAAAAATAAGCTCAAGTTTGTGTTTTGGGCCTGTTTGTTTCAAAGATTTCATAGAGTCATTTGGAAATTCCAGAATTATGCTTGTTAATTTGTGCTTAATTTTGTCATACTAGCTTATCAAGGTAGGACTAGGTTAGAAATAGCTTATTGTTCATTAGTTTAGCTTATTTCAACTTTTAAAGTTCTTATTTTTTTGAAAAAAAAACCAAAAAAATAGAGTTAAGTATTCTGTCAAATCAATAAGCTATTTTCCAGCTTATTTCAGGTTTTTAGATATAAGTGTTTTTATAAAAAAAATGTTAGTTTTTAGCTTGTCTACAACTTTGTTTCTTTGAGTTTTCAAAAATAAAAAATTGTGCTCAAAAGGAAAAGCTGGGACTCGCGACCAGCACTATCACTTATTGCACACGCACTTTAACCAATATGCTACTAATTAGCTCATACGTTATATTTGGCATAATTTTCTTTCTATAACATTTTATCTCTTTTAGTGCCATAAGTTGTTTTAGCTTAATACACTGCTTATTCGATAAGCTGTGTAACTCAAGTTTTTTTTCCTAGGTCCCTCACTATTTCAAAGTATTTTCAATACTTTGTTTAGAATTTTTTATATTTAGTTTTTAGTATTTTTAAACATTTATTTTATTAAAAAACTTGAAAAAATTATTTAGAAAAAATAGAAAATAATCAAAAAAAAATATTTTTTTAAAATTTCCTTTTAGTCATATAGTTTCTAGGAAAATTAGTTTTGCTTCCGTAGGGTTTAAATTGCAAAATTTCGATTTTTAAAGAACGGGATTCGTTCCCGTTCACGTTTTTTGACTTTTTAAGCTCATTTCAACTCCGTTTTTGTTTTGTTTCTGTTAACTTACTTTTTGTCAATTAGTAGTATAATAAAGTGAAAAAATTTTATGTTGAGTTTAATTTGGAAACTTAGACTTTCTAGAATCACCATTTAGGGATTCCCGTTTTGCCTGTGTTTTTAGTTAAAGTTTATTTCACTTTATTTTTGAAGTTAGGTTAATGTCTTTAATTTGCTTACTTTTAGGATTTTTAGAAAACAAATCTTCTATCGACCATCAAATATTGTCCAACAACAAACGTTGGGTCTCAATTTTACAAATCGTTGGACTCTTACGACCCGCGAATCATACTTCCGGTTTTTATAAGCTTAATATATTCATTATTTATTATGTGTTGTGATTTTTCTAACTAGCCTTTGTCCTCAAGGGTAGTTTGGGAATTTCATATTATTTTATATTTTATTATTACGTGTATAGATTATTACGAATCAATTTTTGGCGCCGCTGCCGAGGATTTGTGATTAAGATTCTTTCGGAGTAAATTGTAAAAATCGTCCCTAAGGTTTAGCCAAATTGCATGTTTCGTCCCAAATTAGTTTGATATGTGCCATAGATCTTTTAGTCCCAGAATCAAACTATTTTGCAAAAAATCATCCCTGGTTAACGATGAAACATGCAATTTGGCTAAACCTTAGGGACGAGACATGCAATTTGGCTCAACTATGTGGGACGATTTTTGCACTTTGGCTAAACCTTAAGGACGATTTTTGCACTTTACTCATTCTTTCGCTTGAAGTTTGTTGATCGTGATTTGGAGAACCTTTCGTCTTCGAAAGTTACGCTTTTAAGAAAATCAAAAATATAAAAAAAATTAAAAAATAATAAAAAGTAAAAAATATTTTTCTTTTTTTTAGTATAAGTAAAAGTTTAAAAACAAAAATACAAAAATATTTGCTCTTCCAGATTTTTTGATTTTTCTCGTTAATTAGTGAATATTTAAAAAGTTACAAAGTTGGTAAAAGAACACCAACAAATAATACCTTCAATTGAGGTATTATCCATCAATAAGTTCACAACTCGAATAAAAGATTTAAAAACTTACCATTTGTGTCACTTACGAAATACGACTCACCTTAAAAAGTAAAAATTTTAAGAGCTACCGTGAAGTAAGTTTGATTATTTGGTTCAAGTTGTCTATCTCGTTTTCCGTTAAAATGAGATTGTGAATAAACTTTTGAAAAACCAAAAATATTTTTATTTTCCATAAATAGTGCATGCACACTAGACGTTCTAATTATCCTAATAATTCAAACGTCACAATTCCAAGACGTCGGAGAAGACAAGTTTCTAACATAGTCGAACCCGAGATTCGAACTATTGTTGAAATGGCCGAACGTGCGATGGAAGAGCTACTCAGCACCACGGAAAGGGTAAGGAGAAAGCTATTGCTTTACCAGAGATACTCATGCGGATAATCTTGAGATTAACGAAATTTGTTACAATTAGGTCAAGCTAACCCATTTTTACGTCAGTGAGAGTTAAAAAGCCTCTGATGCTGCATTATTTACATTGTTTCAAAAGGATTACCCTCGACTTTACAAATTAGGAAATGTGTCTAACGATGTGATTAAGCTTTATTCGATGTTTCCAGATATTTCGCTCTTAGAGGGAGCTGCTAAAACTTGGTAAATGAAGAAAGAACCACCAAATTCAATCTTTGACATTGGGAGGTGATCTCGTTACCAAATTTTTGTGAATCAATTTTTCCCCTCCTTCGAAAAACGACTAATGTTAGAAGAATGAAAATGTTCTCGATTTTCACTAAAAATTTGACGGAGACTTTTGTGAAGCGTCAGGGAACGCGATTTACAGGATGTTACTTAGCTTTAGAGCTTGTCCCCATCATGGACTTTACAAGAGTTTTGAACAGTTGAATACCTTTTATAACGGTTTTAAACGAGAATTAAACAAGACCTGTCTTTAAGTGCCGCGGCGTGGTGGGAAATCTTTTGAGTAAGACGACTATAGAGTGGCTTTAAACATAGAGTGAGAATAATTCAAAAGTTCGTTATTCACGAAATGAGATCAAGTATGCTTTTTAGGGATGAATGCTACTTTTGTAAAACAGAGAGGATGATGAGAAATTAATAAGCAGTGCGGATCAATCTTCGACGCTTGTCCGAGATTATTTTAAGAAAGTTGTCAATCCCGTCAGGTTAGGCGGTTGAGGTAAACTCTAGACAACAATTGGTTTACTTGTGGTGGTGCCATTCTTGGTATAATGTCCACCCTACGATTAACAATCAGGCTAGTGTTTGTGCGACCACGTGGTTCTTACAAGTCAAGTTAGTGCCCTCCGAACCGTGTTCTGTAATCAAATGGCATCACCAGTTTTGATCGGTGCAAAACAATGGTCAAAATAGTTGTAATCCATAATTCAGTGTTCAAGGGATTAATTTTAATCGGGGAAATAATTTACATGGAATTGTACAGCGTTTTCCAAGGCTCAAAATAATCATGCTCTAATTTTCGACAAACCAAGATTTCAAAACAACGTTTCAAGTGCCTAATATCAAGTTAACGAAGAAGATTTCAATTGATTTTTCAAGTTACAAGAGGATAATGATCAGATGTTAAGAAACATGCAAACAAATCACTACGTTGAAGAGGAGACCGCTTAAGAATGGAAATTCAAAACACGATATAATCTCAACAAGCCGTCATGATGAATCAACATACTACCTTTCGTAAAATAATTTGTCAACAAAAGACATGATTTGTGGGAATGTTTCAAAACCAAGCGGTTCAGACTTCGGTTACTCTTCTTCGTAGTAATACTATTCCAAACCCGAGGGTGAGATGAAAGCAAGCACTAGTCCGAAGTGGATGTTGACTTACGAGGGCCTTAGATTCCTTACTATTCCTTCTCCTAAGAAAGTAGTGGGAGAACGACGAAACCAAGGAGACAAGGATAAGAGGCAAACAAATTTCCAAGGAAGTACCGCTCAAATCCTACCTCCGGTTATCCCCATTTCTATTCCAGAACCCGATGTTCCGAATACTTTGCCTAAAACCATTCCGGAATCTGATATTCCGAAGAGTTTACCTAAGCCAAATATTTTATATCCTTCACGACGTGATGATCAAAAGTCCCGTGACAAAGCTTCGAATCAAATGGAGAAGATCTTCCAAATCTTTCAAGATTTGTGCTTCGACATTAGTTTCGCGGATGCTTTACTTTTGATGCCAAGATTTGCTCCTACGATTAAGAGTTTTGTCACACCCACAGACACAAGAGATTATTCTCTCATGAATAAGGAAATGTTGCTTGAGTATCTAAGATACCGTTGAACGAGAATGCTCGGCAATGCTCCTCAAAAGCTTCTCGCGAAAAGCTTTGAGATCCCTAAGCAAGTTTCTTATTCCATGTAATTTCCCAAGAATGGATGTATGTCACGCCTTGGCCGATCTTGGTGCGAGCATAAATCTTATGCCTCTTTCTATTTGGAAAAAGAATCTCTTCTTTACCTGAACTCACACCATACGTCGGATGACTTTAGAGTTAGCGGAGTTTAACCGATCGATTACTCCGGTAGCTAAGGAGTCAGCCAAAGATATTTTTTTACAAGTTGGGGAATTTCCATTTTCCTACCGACTTTGTTGTTGTTGATTTTGAAGCCGATCCTCGAGTTCCTAATCATACTTGGAGTGATCCTTTTTGAGAACACTGCAGTTGCTTAATTGATGTCTATGATTGAGAAGCTTGTTTTGAGGGACGGAAATGACAAATAAACTTTCATGTTATGGCATATCAGTAGACTCATCCTCAAAAGATGGGTAAACGATGTTCAATTAAAATGGTTAATAACTCATGCAAGGATAGTTTTAAAAGGTTTACCGATGAACCTGATCTAGTTTGCTCACCCTCACCGGAAGATGACAACGGTGAAAAAGAAAAGCAGGAAGTGAAGAATCTCGCAGAGCCGACGGCTAAATGCCAAACTCGTATCACACCTTGTTTAAAGAATTATAAAGTTATTCAGAAGGAGATCATTTTTCATTCAAACAAAACACCTCAAGTTTCTTCGGTTTTTGCAATCACATCCACCTTACCGTCTATTGAGCCCAAGGATTCTCTCATAATGGGGGACGAGCACCTTAATACTTCTAGTGCTGAGGAAATTGTTCCAATCCCAAGAGAATCTGAGGATACATCCAGGAGTGATAGTAAGAACGTTTTTACCTTCGTATGATGATTTCTTGTCCATCAACGGTCCATGTGATGATTCTGTGATTTTTTATAACCCTCTTTTTGGATTTAACGACGAATATGTCTCTAGTGACGTAAACCATCTTTTTGATGAAATGTTAGAGGACATCGAGTGCAAGGATTCTTATTATTCCAACTTTGATAAGTTGACTTTCCTAGTCACACCCTGTTCTGATATCTAATAAAGATCAAGTGTCTCACTCAAGGAGAAAGGACATGAGTTTCTTACTTCACTGATCCGTTCTACATCCATCATGAACCGCGGCGTTCTGCTTCTATTCTTGAGGGATTCATCGAAATGAACGACTTTCAAAAGATAATGATGATTTATTGAATTTTGGATGTAAAACGAGTATGATTGGAAAAGAATTTTGTACCGATGCTCCCATTGATGAGGCTGATTGTTTCTACCAGGAGGCGCAATAATGAGATCGGATGCTTTTCTAGCTATGACGAAGTTTCTACGAAAATTGAGGAAGGATATTATGATTCGGAAGGGAGACATCACTTTTTGAGAATTTGCTTTAGTGATGAATACACAGAAACAACACCCATAATCTTTCTCCACGAAGTTTTTTCCATCAAGAACCACTCCAATATGACTAACTTTTTCTCCCGCAAAAGTGAATCCTCTTCACCATGAGTTCACCGGGTAAATCCATAAACGCTAACTCCAAGAATTGTTTTTAGAGAGCACAAGGATTATATGTCGAATGTGGATTGCTTAATGCGGTAAGTCCATCTTCCCGGTGTCCAGGAAAATTATCTTCATATCATCGTGTTCTCTTCCTCCACTTCTACTAATCTCGTGCGAGGCTATAGTGACTATACTTATAGGAAGAAGAGTTTCTCGATATATTTTGCCAGACCGTGATGATTCGATACCGCACCATGGTATTGAAGAAGTATATTTTGAACTCGAAGAGTGATATTATTGACAGAATTGTTACGATTGATCCCGCATTCCCGAATAATGAACTAAGTGGTTTAACCTTTGGATGTGGAACCGATCATTTGTGACAGTGATAAATCAATATTGATGAGCTTAATGAAGCGAATGTTTTGACCAGGGGGAGTATATGATAATGTTTGAAAGTCTGGACGATTCCTTCACATTTGTTACTCGGACTTTTCTTCCGTACCCCTGAAGTTTCACCCTTACTTTCTCCATCACCAAAATTGAGGACAACATTTTTGACCCTGACCATATCCATTTAGAGCCAGGTGCCATGTCTCATAGGATGGAACATTCTGTGCTTTAAATGTTTGTACCAATACATTATATGAAAGGCATAGCCGATTGAGATTTTCTCTTCCACACTTTCTCCCCAAGGATGAATGAATTCGGGGATCGAGTCAAGCTATGTGACTCGGTTACCAAAAACAAAGCGCTTCGTGGGAGACACCCCATGCTTATCCTTTTATTTTCTTATGATGTGAGGAGGCTTGTACTCTTCTGATTCTTGTTGTGTTTGTACTTGTGATTGTTTGCAGGATGAACCCAAATTTTCTGAAGACTCTCGTGTTCGGTGTTTTGTCCCGGTCATCGAGAATCCTTCGCCTTGTTGCCATAGTTTGGGGAAATCGTTATCCTGAGATTTTTATAGTTACTCACATGATACTTTAGCACACTTGAGATAACGGGCTAAAGTATTTTTGAGTAATACTTTCTTCAGGCTTGTGTTATGCATTCGGGACCTCTTTTTTTGAGTTCTGGTATGGGGTGTTTTAGTCTTAGGCTAGGAAACATTGAGGACAATTTTAATTTAGTATGTAGGGGTAGTATATCTTCGATATGATCTTACCTACTTCTTGCCCGATTGTTTCACGTTACCAGCGTTTTCTCACAAGCAAATTTAATTTTTAAGTCTTAAATAGTTAGTTTAGTATTCATATTAAAAAAAAGTTGTTGAAAAATAAAAAAATAGTTGACACGAATGTAGGTTTTCCGTTGGTGAGAATGAAAAGTAAATTTTGACTCGACCGGTTTTATATCTTAGCTTTTCTCCTTGACTGAAAATAGATTGATTTTTGCTAATCTTTTATACAAGGAGCTATAAAACGCAAGTCTAGCTTGAAAAGGTCAAGACTTTACAAGTTCCCCTAATTGATTTTAAATATTAAAAGTTCGATTTATTAGATTTGAGATTGTTGCCAGTCTATGTGACTTGTTAAAGTGTCAATCTTAATTCGCTAGGCTAAGTATTCACGAGTTTCTTTCTTAGAAATTTTAAATTGTGAAAACAAGAGATGATTTGAGTATAATATAAGTTTTGATGCAAAACATAGGAATAGTTGGATTCTTTAAGATCTATAAGTGTTAATTGTAGCCTTTTCTACCCATTAGCTTGTTTCGCCTTTTAACTATGATAATTGTTTTAATAAATAGAGTGTGTGCGGTTTTTTGGTTCAATAATTAGTTAATAGAAGTTTTCTTTAGTTCCTTTGTGATTAAGATGAGTACACATTAGGAATACTTAATCTGGCATACTATATGTATCACATTAATAAATATTTTGCTTGTCCCTTAAAGAGCCTTAGGGTATATGGGGTAAGTAAAATTTAATAAGTGAAATTATAGCCTGATTCGATTCCCTTAAAGGCCTATACGGAGAGTTTTGTGAACTGGATATTGTTGCTTAATTCTTGTCTTGTTTTGTACCTTAGAGCGCTGTAGGGTATAATGGTGCAATAAGATTGGTCAATTTATGTCTTAAGAGGCCCTAAGGGTAGTAGGACGTAAAGTGCGTACCTTGCTTAAGTAACCTAATAAAATCCAAATTTGGTCGCTCGATGTGGACTTTATTCTTGATTGATTTGATCTTTTGAAAAGGCTAGGAGCTAATTATTGCATTTTACACCGTTGTACGATTTATTTTGGAATTTAAGATAAAAGTATCGAAATAGTCTTAAAGATCTTCGGGTATATAACTTAAATAAATCTTGAGATACAATAATTAGAATAAGGGAGCGAAAAGTAAGTACGCAATTAGCTTTTCATGAGTAGTGTTAGCATAATATAATTGTATTTACAATGATCTTGTTTTTAAGCTTGGCTTGGAGAGGTAAAAGTCGGGGACGATGAATTTATCCATTTAGACACTTTTTGTGCTTTTTGTGCCGTGATCCTAAAAGTTATCAATGAATAATGAAAGCATTACATTATGTCACACATGTATAAATTGTAGTTAGGTTATAAATTATAAAATCATAAAATGGAAAAAAGTTTTAAAAAATGGAAAATGGGTGTTTTAAAGCTTGTGATTTTTTAACTTTCTCCACAAAAGTCTTTACTACTTCTTAAAGGATTAGTTTGAGGAGGTTTTGAGGTATTTGGTTATAGAGCATATAATTTTGCGTCGAGGACACTGGCAATCTTTTTTTTAAATAATTACTCTTGATTTTTTGGTTTAGGTTTGGGGAAATTTTGATTATGTGTGAAAACACATATCCGTTTGTATACCAAAATGGCCCTTAAAACGACAAAAATTATGCTTAAAATGCTTGTTTATTGCTTGTTTGTCTTTTGGATTGTTGTAGGTTTGGATATGTAAAAACGTAAAAACAGTCAAACACGGACACGAGATAGAAGAGCACACAAAGAGCCAGAAGTTTCAACACAAAGGTCAACTCAAAGTCAACCTTGGTCAACCTTGGTCAACCCTGGTTAACCACAAAAAGACAAAACCCCTCAAAATACCACAAAAGCCCTAAATGTTAAAACCATCTTCACTAAAAACCCCTAAAACCCTAACTCCGTTAACTAGCTATCTAACGGCGTTATCCTTTAAAAAAATAATAACCTTAAACCTTATTACCCGACCTTAATCCTTTTCCGGCCTAAGTCAACGCTCAAAGACCCCCCCCCCCCCCCCCCCCCCCCCCCAAAAAACCCCCCCCCCCCCCCCCCCCCCCCCCCCCCCCCCCCCCCCCCCCCCCCCCCCCCCCCCCCCCAAAAACCACACAAACCCAAAATCCGGTAAATAAAATCAAATGGATAAAATTATTGTAAAAGGGGACGTGTATTATATATTTACTATTCATCGTCTCCTCAACGATTTACCAAGCTCAAAACAAGGGGTTAAATCCCAACAAACCCTCCCATTGGTTGAATCCCAACAAGATTGGACACGCGGACATCGAAAGAAAGCACACCAATGATTGATTTTTTACTCTAAATCTAGTGTAAAAGAAGCACAAATGGACTGACACACGGAATGCCACATTGGCAATTCGTGTGCTCATTCAATTAAATCCACGCTCAAAGTTAGGGTTCCAATGATGGAAATGATTGAAGGCAAGATCAAGATTGATTGTGGGAGCGGCAAGAGACCTAGAAGCTTCATTTCAGCTATATAAAAGCAGACCTCGCTCACACAAAACAACTTCTTTTTCTTTTTAGTTTTTTCCCTGTATTTTTTTAGTTAAGTAGCTTATGTAATTTTTCATTTAACATGTAATTTCCTTTTTAAGCTCTTGTAATCTCATTTTCAAAGTATTGTAATCAATTTGTCAAATCAATGAAATCTTAGTTTGTTAAATAAAATCTGTTTTTGCTTATTGAGGTCTTAAAATTCCAAATGCTTTCTACTGTTTTGTAAGCTCTTGATACTTTCTCATAAGCTCTCAAATCCACTAATAAGTTAGTTGTTAACTCAACTAAGCTCTTAAAAGCTTAGTTAAGCTTATCTTGCTCTAAACCACTCCAAAAATTACCAAAGCTTAAAAATGGAGGATGGACCAAACCTGGAAGGGTCCATAGACCTCACTGGCTTATTCTAAATAAGCCAGAGCTTGTAGACTAGCTCATAAGAGCATTTGTAAGCCTTGTTTGTGCAAAGGCACTTGTGAGTTCTCATTTTCCTTTTCTAGCCTTATTCCTGCATATTTAGCTTAATATTGCTTATTCTGCTTATTTGTTTGCTTATTACTGATAGTATAGCTTACTTGTGTTTATTGTAGTGGTTATATGCTTGTTATGCTTTGTTATTAGTATGAAATCATAGTTTGCTTATGTTTTGTCTTAAAACAGTTAAAAAACCAAAAAAATTAGCATAGTTGTTAGCTTATTGATTCTGGCTTATTAGCTTATTGAAAAATGTTCATTAAGGTTGTTATATGCTGTCTAATATCTGGTATTTGATTTGAGTTCTTTAAATCTCTTTTTCATCAGCTAAAATGGATTTGATGAATTTTAAAGAGGTGTTTGGTTCAAACAGCTTTAAATCAAGTTAATGCTGTTTTAGATAACTTGGTTCTTTAGATTGAATTCAAATCCATATTTGAGTTTATAAGAGTAGGATTTAAGGGCTTTATTAAGTTTAAATCTGTTTTAGTCTAGTTAGTTAGTAGCTTATTCAATCTGTTAGAATTTAAGTAAGTCTTATAATCATTTTTATTTTTAATTGTTTTCTATTTGTTTTCATTGCATCCCTTGTTGTTGTGTTGGTGTTTTATTAAGTATATAATCCAGGTCTTAAGCCTGCATTTGTTTAAATTGGTTTTGGTTCGTAGATATGCACACTGCATCAGATAGGGAAAACAGGAAAAAAACCCAATTTCAAGCTTAAAAATCAATAGGTAAAAGTTGTTTTTAGCTTACCAAACTTTAAGCACAAGTAGATTATAGGCCATTCTAGATAGCATAGGGCTTGTTTTAGCTTAATTAGCTTATTTTCTTATATGTTTTTAAGCTTATATTTAGGCCTTTGTCTTTTCAATAAATTCTAAAAAACCAAAAATATTTTACTCTATCTGCATTAGCCTTTTCATATAGCTTTTTGATTGAGCAACTAATTTTCAAAATACTTTTTAAATGCATTTTTAAGTAGCTTATAGTATTAGCTTTCAGTAGATAAAAGTTTCATTTCTTCAATCTTCCATTAGCTTACTTAAAAATAAGCTCAAGTTTGGAGTTTGGCCTGTTTGGTTTCAAAGTTTTCATAAGAGCTCATTTGAAAATTCCAGCTTATGGCTTGTCTAATTTGTGCTTAATTCTGTCATACTAGCTTATCAAGGTAGGACTAGGTTAGAAATAGGTTTTTGTTCTTAGGTTTTAGCTTATTTCAGCTTTTTGAGTTCTAAAATTTTGAAAAAGCCAAAAAAATTAGTTTTAGTTGTTTTTTCTGTCTTTTAAGCCATTTTCCAGCTTATTTCTTGAGTTTCAATAATAGCAGCTTTTATTAAAATTACTTATTTTCATCTTTTTCTACGACTTTGTTTTTAACTTTTTTCAAAAATAAAAAAAATAATAAAAAGCAAAGCCTGGGACTCATTTGCAAAAAGGAAAAGCCTGGGACTCGAACCCACGACCTCTCCCTTAAACGCACACGCACTTAACCAATATGCCACAATAGCTCATCCGTTTATATTCTTTGCCATTTCTCGTTCTTTTATATACTTTTATCTCTTTAGTTTAATAAGCTATTTTAGCTTAATACACAGCTTATTCGATAAGCTGTGTAACCAAGCTTATTTTTCCTAGGTCCCTTTTAGTTCAAGCTATTTTCTATAATTTTTTCAGAATTTTTATAATTAGTTTAGTATTTTTAAACATTTATTTTTATTAAAAACTTTAAAAAATCATAAAAATAGAAAAATAATCAAAAAAATATATATATTTTTTAAAATTTTCTTTTATCATATAGTTTCTAGGAAAATTAGTTTTGCTTCCGTAGGGTTTAAATTGCAAAATTTCGATTTTTAAAGAACGGGAATCGTTCCCGTTCACGTTTTTCGAGTTTTTAAGCTCATTTCAACTCCGTTTTGTTCTAGTTTTCTTTAAACTTACTTTTTAGTCAATTAGAGTATAATAAAAGTGGAAAAATTCATGTTAGGTTTAATTTTGGAAAATTAGACTTTCTAATCACCATTTAGGATTCCCGTTTTGCGTTTTTAGTTAAAGTTTAATTTCCCTTTATTTAAGTTAGGTTTAATTGTCCTTTAATTTGCTACTTTTAGATTTTTAGAAACAAAATCCTTCTTCGAACAATTCAAACCATTGTACAACAACAAACGTGGTCTCTTTTCATTAAATCGTTGGGAATCTTAACGATACCTCGGGAATCACATATTCCGGTTAATTATACGCTTTGTATTATTATTTTATATTATAGTTGTGATTTTCTAACTACCTTTGTCCTCAAGGGTAGTTTGGGAATTTCATATTATTTTATATTTTATTATTACGTGTAATAATTAATTTCGTGTTATTTTATTTCTGGCTTAGCTTGTAATAATAAATTACTTTCCAAGTGTGAAACATCTTCATTTAATAAAGAATCATTGTGTATTATCTTATGATAACTTATTGCCTTTGAGATTTCGCTTCCGTTTTATGTTATCTATAAGATAGTTATGCACGATTCCTTATTAATCGATGGAGTTCTATATACGCTAGCTATGTTAATATGCTTTGAGCATGACTTGTTTCATATTTTATCTATGACATTGCCATATTGTCGATACAAACAAACTAACTAGTATAGTATTGGTTTATGCAAAGAAGTTGTACCCTGCACAAGTGGGAGAAATCTTAATTATGTGCAAGGAACAACTTAGAATAATATGACTAATGATTTTTCTTGACTGCAAAGTAAGAAAACTATTACTCTACTAGGACTCATACACATTTAAAATATGTATCCCTATTAAGAAAATAAGTCAAGATAAAAAGTTAAGCTACATGATTATGTTTTCTTGGGAAGTCATAAACATGAAGTATGAAATTAACTTGAATTACATATGAGACCATGTGTCGGCACTCATTTTTACTTTAGTTTAATAATTGTTATGTCTCCTTGTTACGACATGTATATTAATTCCTTTACTTGTGAAAAGACTTATTACGTAAAGTAAAAGGTTAACTTGTTATGTCTTCTTGTTAAGACATGTACATGAAGTTATTGGCTTGGTCAAAGACTTATAATGAAATAGTAATGTATTGGATGTTTATGTCTACTTGTTAGTACATACACATTAAGTCGTTGACTTGATCAAAGACTTATATAAAGCATGTAATTGGCTTAGTAATACTATTGATCCCATTACATTTTAACTTAAGTTGGTAAATAGGTAAAGCCATAAAGTATAAGTTCTTCTAATGAATTGTGAGATTTCCTCACTATTTTAATCTTATTAGAATACCACAATTTTATGGTATGTCCAACAAGTGTAATCAAACTATATATTAATATTGTTTTGATTCATGATGAACTTAACTTATTTAACTCCTAAAGATATCAAGATTAGATAATTGAGTATGTCATGGATATACCCAATAAAAATTTAACCTATAAGGTTAATTAAGACATTATTCTAGTAATAAAATGCGATGAATCTCATTGTGTCTTGATAGAGTTCTAAATTAATTAACATCTCTTAGAGATTATTATTATTAACAAAATCCAAGAACTGTTAAGTGTATTTTGTTAGATACCCAATGGAAATGATGAGATACCACTTCTACAACGCACATGAGAACAAAGTTTCTGTTGCTCGTTATGCTGAGTTATTTGAGAATAGTCTCAAATTTACAATAAGCAGTGGGAGTCTCACTTTACAAAAAGCTAGTGGGAGTATTGCATGTCTTGAATTACTTCAAGAAGAAGATACATACACCTTCTGAACGCACTAGCAAATGTCATACTGTGGCTAAACATGTAAATGTTGAAACTTAGAATGATGTTCGTCATATTCATAGATCTGCAAGGATTCTTCATGATATGTTTTTATATCAATGTTAAGGATTATGAGTTAGAGGATCATGGTGAACCTGCTAACCATAGGAGATGCATTATTAGATCTTAGATCTACTGAATGACTCAAGACTATGAATGTAAAGATGTTGTCCAAAAGGAGATAGTCATATTCTTGGATTTTGATTGATCTTTAACCTATTGGTTAGACGATGAGGTGTAAAATGAGTTTCCTTTTAGAGAAGACTCATAAGGACAATATTGTATACATATTTATTGCATGTCAAATGACATAAGTATTTTCTCATACTCAAGAAATTAACTATCATTAAAACTTCTTCATTTACGAACTTTAAATATAAAGATGATTAAATTGTCATACTTTTTTTCTTAGAAAGAAATATGACAAATTGGATTTCAAGAATCCTTTATTGATTGATTACCTTACGAGGAAGATGAGTAATCAAAAGGAGGTTTTATGAATCCAATATAATCTTTACAAGTATACAAAAATGCAAGAATCCAAGTATGGATTAAAAGCACGCATGTAATAGGCATAATCTTAAGTTTAATTGTTAAATCAATCACTTGTTGGATTTGATTTATAATTATAAATAAGATAGCTCATAAGTACATCTGAAAGCTAGTAGGAGTAATTTGTTTTATTTTTCTAAAATCAAATATGTTGTTGAACATATTAGAAACAATTTTTCATCTAAGTCAGATTTTATCCCTTAGATTGAAATAAAGTTTCTTGTAAATATTATAGGAAATGAAATATACAACCTTGAAAAATATGTTTGATAGATTAAAATATACGGTGAATTAAGTCTAAATACAATATGAATTATCATTGAGTGAAACTCGAATGACCTATCTAACTTGGTGAGATTGAACACATGAATGGAAGCCTCAAGTCCTGCTAAAGGATTCATTATGTACATCATATTGTATATGAGATTAGTTGTATCATTTGCATGAGTACAAGATGATTTGACAACATTGGAATCTAAATGAAAGATATTAGAAGGAACATTCTCATAAATGTTGTTTGGATTAAGAATTCATTCCTGGAATTAATAATGAAGATACTATGGATATACATTGTGATAATCATAGTAAAATCATTATAAATCTACAAACCTTGGGTTTGAGTTATATCCAAACATTATTAAATAAGTGGTCAGAAGTTATGAAATGTTATCATAGTGTTGTTTGTATACACTAGTGCTTGGTTTAAAAGCATAGTTGCATAATTACATTAAAAGAATAAGAATGCTTTAGGGTTTAGAAAACTATTGAGATGACTGTCTCCATTAGGATGTTTTGTGTATGTCAAACGTCTTATGGAATGTAATGTAACTAAGCTCATATAAGTAATACTTATGAGTAAGTGCACACTTACAAAATAACAATCATCATACTATTTAAAGAATTTCATGATTCGTGAATTTTTGAAATAAGTATTCTTAAAGTTCCACAAGATCATAACCTAGTTGATTTGTTCATGGAACCAATGCCTTATCACCAATTGCGATTGTTGTGAATCATACATTAGTATTCAACTAGGATCATCATGCATTGATCTTATTTGGTATTTGGATAATGAAACTGTAAGCTGTTTTATTAAATAATGAATTGACAAACGTGGTATGATCGTTTTCATTTATACTACTATGTTCTATATTTGCATGGTTAAATCCTTGAATAAATTTATTTATTCTGAACTATGTCCATTGTTAGTTAAAAATATGGGAATATTATTGAGTTAAGACAAATGTGAGGCCTGGTTATATTCTGTTGAATATGTAAAGATAATTTTTATATGTCATGTTTGCACTATAGTATCATCCGAAAGTTATGTGAATAAGGGAGAGGAGCTAAAGAGTATTTTTCATCATTTTCAAAGTTTTCCTCCAAAGGAAAAATAGAAGGGAGGTTGGGAGAGGTGATTACAAAATGTAAGAGACTTGTATAAATACCCCTACTAAATGGGTATTTATACTTATTGACTTATCCTATCTATTTTTCCTACATTAGTCAAACCTTGGTCAACTTTACTTAACTTTGACCAAGATAGACTTTATTACATTGCAATTACTATCTAATCTATAAACTTTACAATAACCATATTTATTTAATAATAAACACTTTTCTTATTCCTAACAATCTCCCCCTAAGGGTTGATTATTAAGGTCGCCTCATTGAATTGGTCTTTTGTTCACAAATGTAGACGCTTGCTTATCTCTCTTTCAAATGCTTTCATTATATCACGGTCTAATTCACCTATCAGTGGTGGTTTCTTCCAAGGCTCATGTTTGAAGATCTTAAGCTTCACTTCTTTCAAGACTCTTTCCAACATTGCATCACAGAACTTAACATTCTCAGCCAAATACATAACCTTCTTCTCTTCTTTATTGTTTAGGTAAATCAAACCCATACTTGGTAATAGATTAAGGATCATGAGCTTCAATACCATGGAATGTTAATGTTGAACTCTTTATGAACATATCTAGTTGCCAATGATTGCCAAAATACCTTTTCACCCCTTTTTGCCCCTTCAGGAGGAGCAACATCTTAATGATGGTCATCATGATGTGTTTTGCGAAAAGCATAGGAACTAGAAGATATTCAGGATTTTTCAAACTTTGCTTTTAAAATTTCCTACAACTCGAGATCTACTACTTGATCTTGAGGATTCGACTTCATCATCAAATATTCTGGCCTTGTTCCTAGCCTCCCAAAGAGCACGGCTTATTTTTGTAATGTTCTAAACCATACTAAGCTTGCTATCTTGCAGATTTTACCTTTTGAGGAAGGTAGGCTCCCGGTTAAATATCTTGGGGTTCCCCTTGTGTCTTCTAGGCTGGTTTTTCGGGATTGTAAAGAGCTTATTGATCGTCTTCGAAGTCGTATTAATGACTGGAAAAATAAGTCTCTTTCGGCTGCGGGAAGATTACAATTGGTTCGTTCTGTCCTTGGTTCTATGCATGTTTATTGGGCTTCGGTGTTTATCTTACCTAGTCAAATCATTCTTGATATTGAACAACTTATGAGAGGTTTTCTATGGTGTCATGGTGATATGAGCAAAGGTAAAGCGAAGGTTTCTTGGGAGGTTGTTTGCCTTCCTAAGAATGAAGGAGGGCTTGGTGTTCGACGTCTGGATACGTTTAACAAAGCTCTTATGGTTCCCCACATATGGAATCTCCTGGCCCGTAAGGACTCGTTGTGGGTTAAATGGATACATGTCTACAAATTACGTGGGAGACATTTTTTTGATATTCCTTATCGGGGGTGTATGACATGGGGATGGAGAAAATTGCTTCAACTTCGGCCTCTTATCCGTGACTACTTGTGGTTTCGAATCGGTACAGGTAACACTTGTTCATTATGGTTTGATAAATGGTCTTCTATGCAGCCATTAGCGAACATTATATCTTGTCGTGATATTCATCGGGCTGGGTTCTCGTTATGCTCTAAGGTCAATGATGCTATTCGTGATGGGGCATGGGTTTGGCCTGAAGAGTGGTTATCCAAGTATCCTAGTCTTATTTCGGTTGCTGCTCCTATGCTTTCGAATGAGGTGGATCAGTTGGAATGGCATAACTCAATGGGTGTGGTTAAGCATTTTTCTGTTCGTGAGGTGTGGGAGACTATTCGGCCCAGGTCTGATGTGGTTGACTGGTATCATGTCGTCTGGTTCCCAAATTGTATTCCTAGTCACGCTTTTCATTTATGGCTCATTGCAAAACGAAGATTGAAAACGCAAGATCGTTTGCGGCCTTGGGATTCTCGTGGTGGCAGTTTACCTACATGCTGCCCTCTTTGTGATGGTCCCCCGGATTCCCATGATCACTTATTTTTTGATTGTGCCTACTCGTCACAGGTTTGGAACGAGGTAAAGTCTTTGGCTGGTCTTCCAAATGTGGTTGGTTCGATAGTTTCTATTGTAAACTCTCTTATTCCCATTGCTAAAAGAAGAACCATTCGTAGTGTCATTGCAAAGTTGGTTGTGGCGGCCACTTCTTATTATATTTGGCAAGAGCGTAACTCAAGATTATTTGCTAACAAGAAGCGTTCGCATGGTCAACTTACGGAGTGCATTAAGTCGACGGTTAGACTCAAGCTTCTATCATGTATGTTCAAGAAGTCGAAGGATGCTTTGTTTTTCAAGCATCTTTGGGATCTCCCTAACTCTTCTTTCCGCTGATTATGTTATGGTTTAAGTCCTTTTTTAGGTGGTCGGTTTGGTCTTTATGTTTGAGAGGGGTTCGAGTTAGGCTTGGGTAAAGTGGTTATACCCGCACCATTCATTGTTCTTAACATTTTTTTGGTGTTAATCTATATTACGGGGGAGGACACATTGTCCATTTAGACTAAAAAATTAAATGATGGTTTGTAATATCTGCGTTGATGTAGTCGCTCTTGACGCGCTTGTTGTAGATACAAATTAAGAGTAGAAGGATATGTTTCTAAAAAGTTCAGTAATTATGCTGGTGTTTTGAACGGTGAACTTTTTGAATTAATCCGGTGATTTGTAGAGCAATCTTTCTCTAACTTCGAGTAACTGTAAGGTTCACCTAATCTTGGAAATTTCTTCTTTGCGCATTAATTTGTCCTTTCAAAAAGTAAGTCAGGCCCATAATTGTTGTAATGATCAATAATTCTCGAATTGCATAAATATCTATTAGTGACAAACTGTAGTCTTAAATGTATGGGGGGCGGTTCTGCTTAGAACAAGTCGTCTTTCACTGCCGCAATGTTCTGAGAATTTTTAGATCTAATGGAAATAGATCTAGCCTTGCTTTTAGCTTTGATTTCCATTTATCTTTGGATGCTGTAGTAGTGGACGGTGATACATTTGCGTCATTACTCACAGATCTTATTTGAAGATAGGTTATTTAACGGGATTTGTAGGTGAGGGAATTGGTGTTGCAATTTCTTTAATCTTCTTCTTTTGAGTCTCATCATCATCATCAACATCTTCCAAATGTTCCTTATGACTCCTAGGCTCTATCCTAACATAATCATCATCGTGATCCTGGAAAACAGAATTTGAAAACTTACTTTCATATGACTCTTCATCGTCTTCACCTTCGACCATCTTTTATATATGCTCCTCATCCAACTTCTCTTACACTTTAGCTATATTTTCTTTATCTTCAGCGGCTAATGCGGTTTTATGTAGAGTGAGACTTAAAAGGGTTGCCTTAGCTATCTCATCCCTCTCTCTGTCATCACCTGGAGATGGAAGTGGAGTTGTACTTTGCTTCTTTTGTCTGATGGTAACTTTGAGCGAATTTCTTCGTGAACTTGTTTCCCCAGTAACTTGCTTCCTTTTCTTCTTCGAAGCAATATTAGTAGTAAGAGTAGGTGACCTAAGGCCACTAGGTATAGTCCTATATGTTCCTTGGGTAGATACAACTAGTTGTGGTTGAATCGTTGGAACGTCTACCCCGACAAACACCTTCATATACTCCTTATACTCCTCTGTGGCACGGATGTCATCAGTAATAAACTCATCCGGAATCAACATTCCTCGAACTGTCACATTTTCTGTAGTGTAAACACTCACTAATGAAATATCATCTTTAATGGAATGATAATCATCTTCAAGTCTCAGAGGAATGGAATTAAATTTTTTCATCAAATCAGCAATGATGAGCTTCGTGAAACGAGGATACTGAATAACATCTTTCTTCTACAATATGTGGTTAAGAAAGTCCTACCATAGAAGAGCCGCATAGTCAACATGGACACGGTTGACCACAACATGAAAATTTTGAAGTATGTTGATTTTTGTTTGATCATGTCTAGATGTTCTTGTAGTTAGACAACGGTTGAACACCTTGAACATGGTCTACCACAGTTGAGCAAGAAACTTCATGTAGAAAGTGCTCACTTTATCAACAACTCCTTGATATCCAACGATCTGCATGAATGGTTGAATAAACTTCATTGTTGTTGGTGCAATAAATGGATTTTTAGTTGTTTCCACTGGCAATTAAAGAGTAGATCTGAACATATCCACAGTGTAAACAATCTCCTAACTATTCAGCTTAAACTTGATAGTGTCTTTGGTATTTGGAACCTTGCTGACTATCTTCCAAAACTGTTGTAAGTACAAAGCTAGAACATCTGTAGTCGCCGTGATAGCATAGCTCAAAGGATGATCAAGTAGAATCTGTCCCACAATCTTGCATTTTGGTGAGCATGGGATATTTTGTAGTACGACATAGTTATTACATCTCCAAATGCCTTGAAATTTAGGGACGAGTTGAGCAGCTAGAATGATTTGTTGTTGTTGAGCCATGGCAATTACTGTATGATGAAATGAAGTGTTTAGTGAAATGAGATAAGGTTATTGATGCGGTTTAGGAAAATGAAAAGTCACAATAAATTTCTTATTAATCAATCATAAATTGTGATTAGAAAAGTATTTAATTTCTAATCAGTTATAAATTTAGGGAAAACGAAAAATCTCTAGTTTTTCTATAAATATTAGGTCTTTTCTTTATATTGATATCTTTGAGTTTTGATAATAAAAGTTTTGCTTTGTTCTTGGCGGTTTGCTAAGATTCTCTTAATAATCGGTATTCGTTTGAATCAACGATTGTTGGAGTTTGCCTGATTATCGGTATTCTTTTGAATCAACGATAGTTGGAAGATTGCTTCTAGTATTCGTTGGAATCAACATATTCAATTTGTGTGTTATTTTATTTTCACTACATCAGTTGGTATCAGAGCAACTGATGTCAATACAAAGAAAAGACCTAATATTAAGAGAATCTTAATATTAGGACCTAATATTTTATTAGTGAAAATAAAATAACACACAAATTGAATCTGTTGATTCCGACGAATACCAGAAACAATCTTTCAACTATCGTAGTGGTATACTTTTATGTTTACAAAAATAGTCATAATTTATAAACCGTAAATGATATGATTGATATATTTATATCCTTAGTTTCATATTTAAGTGTACTTTACAGATCCAAAAACCATTTTTTTGTTAAAAAAAAAAAAAAAAAAAAACTTAATTATTAAGTATACATATACATAACTGTCAAGTTACAAGAATCGACTGAAATTTCACTTTTATTACCACCGTTGACGCCATTTTCAAACCGAAAATATTGTATTTGACCATCCAAATTATTCAGAACCTACATGATTTTAGCTAGATCTCATATTGTGAATATTTAACCAACGCAGTCCGTATGACTTGTTTATTTTTATACCATCTGTACAGCAAGGTCAGAATCCACTAGTTTTGGTGTTTTGATCATATCTCACTCAATATTCACTTTCTAGAAATCATCCAATTGTCAAGTGTTCATAAGAGATTTATCTATGACCTCATGCTATAAAATCCAACCTCAAACCTACTGAGTTTTATAAAACTTACTGTTCATTACAGCCTACAAATTTTTATACTTTTCTCACTAGTTTTAATGGTCATTCTTGTTAGATCTAACCTAGATCTATGCATGCATTAACACTTTTATTTCTTGATCATCATACATCATACATATACATATACATTTGGAAATCAAGAAAAACATAACAAAAACCCATTAAACTTTTACCAAAAGAAGTGTAGAAAAGATCACAATGTTCAAAACAAGAACAAGGATTGATGGAAGCTTCAACTCCAAGCTTAATCTTCACTCAAAAATACTTTTTGTTCACCATTTTCTTTACCCAATAGACTTTATAATAACCCTTATAATCTCATCCCCAACTTTTGTATAACCTTCTTGAATACTTCTTTAAATCACCTCCAAAATGGAAGGATTACACTAGGTATTTTTTTTGGTAAAGAGGAAATTACCTCGGTAAAATATATTAAACCCAAAACGCATTTAAGCACAATGGAATGTGGCTGAGGTACCACATTAACCTCAAGCTAAGCTTGAACAACTAAAAGATAGGATGACATGCCATTCGACTATTACCTATCCATACATAACTAATAACACAAATAGGAAAGAACCACATAATGGTACATAAACAAAAACCAAAAAACAAAACCATTAGGAACATAACACATCCGGGAGATTCCAACGCTTCAAAAGATCCATACCAGCCTTGGACTTCTTAAAATGACAAGACATAAGCTTGAGCCGAATAGACGACATAATATTCTCAAGAACTTGATCAACCGATCGTTTGCTGTTATTGAATAACCGATCATTCCTCTCATGCCAAATATAGTAAACTGACACAGCAATCACCAGTTTAGACGCCACACTTTTAGACGTTCGCCTCTTAGCCATAGGAATTAAAAACTTGACAATCATATCCAAAGATGGCTGTACATTAGATAATCCCACCAAATCCCTCATATGACGCCAAACCTGCATAAAGAATGAGCACTCAAAGAAAAGATGCTCATGAGAGTCCGGTTGAGACTCACATAACAGGCAGCTCATAGCAAGAGAACCATTAACATCCCAGCTAGACAATCTATCTTGCGTCTTCAACTTCTTCTTAATGACCAGCCAAAGATTGAAAGCGTGTCTCGGGTCAAAAATTTTATGGATTGGTGTTTTTGGTGTGTGTGTGTGGCGTCAATATGGAGAGGGGGAGAGAGCAAATCATATTTTTGAGTGTACACTTCTCTATCCATGATTTCAATGGGTTCTTCGATGAAATGCAACTTCTCGTCGATCCTTACTTCGTCGAGTGGAATGATAAGATCTCATCTCTATAAACCAATCTTAAATTTCGACACAATGAATGTATTGTGTATTCCTGAAGCTCTCGGGGTAATTCCAGATTATAGGAGCACCGGGACTACTCTTGATAAAATCTTGATGGTCCGAATATAACGGAGACTCAATTTCCCATGTTATCCAAATCTAGCAAACACCTTTCCACTGATACTTTTCAGTATAACTTTGCTACCCCCAGTCGAATTCCAAAGGTTTACACTCTCACATCCGCATAACTTTCTTTCTACAACGAGCAGCCAATAATCGGATTCCTTGATTTGCACAATCATCTCTGTCCAGCGAATCATTTCTGAGTCCCTGTGAGTTGGGCATCGTCAACCTTACTCAACATACAAGCGATCTACATTTCCTTCCGTATAGAGCTTCAAAAGGTGCGGCTTTAATACTAGCGTGATAACTATTATTGTATGAGAATTCAGCCAAAGGTAAGTGCTTATCCCAGCCACTACCAAAGTCAATCATGCAAGCACACAACAGTCTATGCTAATGTCTGCAATTGTTCTTTCCACTCTGACCATCATTTTCAGGATGGTAAGCAGTGCTCATATCTAAATTGTCCCCAATGACCTTTGAAAGAGATCTCCAAAACCTTGATGCGAAACGAGGGTCTCGGTCTAAAATAATCGACACAGGCACCCCGTGCCTACAAACAATCTCCTTCAAATATAATCGAGTAAGCTTCTCCATTTTATACTTCTCATTCATCGGAATAAAGTGAGCAGATTTAGTCAATCGGTCAACAATACCCAAGATTGCAATCTATCCAGATGTTTTCTTGAAGCTTTGTTAATGAATCCATTGTAATTCTCTCCCATTTCCAAATAGGAATTTCCGGCTGCTAAAGTAATCCTGACGGCTTTTGGTGTTCAGCCTTGACTTTAGCACATGTCAAGCACTTACTGACATATTGTCGCCAATGTGTCAGCTTTATCATATATTCGCCACACAGTAATAACTTCCTCAAATCATGGTACATTAAATCTGATCCTGGATGAAATGTAAATATTTGAATTAGAGATGTCAACAAGATTAGATCCCTCAATCATTTCCAATCCTCCGAATAAGGTATCCAAACTCGTCCATTCAGACATTTATGTAACCGTCGGATTCTAACTTCAAAAGCTCCCCATCCCACTAAATCCTTTGACGCACCACTATTTTTTCCCCCTTCACTCTTCAACTTATGCATTTCGAATTTGTTCGGGTAAATTGTTATGTACCGTCACCACTAAAGCACGCACTCGAATCGGTTCCTTATCCTTCCTGCTTAACGCATCAGCGACAACATTCGCCTTTCCTGGGTGATAACGAATAACACAATCGTAATCACTTAGAAGTTCAATCCATCTACGCTGTCTCATATTTAGCTCTTTCTGATCTAAAATATATTGTAGGCTTTTGTGATCGATGTATACCGTACACTTAGTGCCATACAAATAATGTCTCCATAGTCGAAGAGCAAAAACCACCGCTCCCAATTCCAAGTCATGGGTCGTAAAATTTTCCTTTCATTCTTTCTAAGGTTAGGGGCCCCCCCCCCTATAGAGGCGTACGCAATCACCTTTTCTCGCTGCATCAAAACAGCTCCAAATCCTTTAAGGGATGCATCACAATACACAACAAAGTCTTCGCTTCCTTCGGGTAGTGATAATATTGGCGCACTACAAAATTTTAGCTTTAATGTTTGAAATGCCTCCTCTTCGTCGTCGCCCTACACATACGACTTATTTTTCTGTGTGAGTTTAGTTAATGGTTTGGATATTAGAGAAAACTCCTTAATAAACCTTCGATAATACTTGGCCAATACCCCAAAATTGTCGCACTCCCCATGGTGTAGTTGGTGCAGCCCAAATTATTTAAAGGTTTTCTGGATCTTCGCATATCAACAAGAACTTTCACTACATCAATCACATGGACCATAGTAATTGCAACGAATCAAGCCAAAAATCACATTTTTAAAACTTAGCTTACAACTTTTCGCTCCTTAGCAAATTCAAGATAGTCTTCAAATGTTCACCATGTTCTTCTTTATTTCTGGAATAAATCAGAATGTCATCAATGAATACAATCACGAACTTATCATGATACGGCTTGCACACGCAATTCATTAAGTCCATGAATACTGCAGGTGCATTAGTCAGTCCAAAAGGCATTACTTGAAATTCATAATGTCCATAACGAGTTCTAAATGCTGTAATTGGAATGTCTTCCTCTTGGATGCGAAGTTGATGATAACCAGACCGTAAATCAATCTTCGAATAAACACTAGAACCTTGCAGCTGATCAAATAAGTCATCAATCCTTGGTAATGGATATCGATTCTTGATCATCAACTTGTTTAGTTTCTCGAAATCAATGCACATTCGACGATCCATCCTTCTTTCTCACCAACAATATCGAGCTCCTTCACGGTGACGAGCTACGGACGAATAAAACCTTATCTCCAATAACTCTTAGAAGTTGCGTGACACTCCTTCATTCGGATGGATGCTAAAGATAATGCGCATCGGGGCCACCGTGCCAACACAAACCATGGATTAAAGATCAATACTGAATTCAACTTGCCTTGGTGGCGGAAGTCCCGGTAATTCTTCGGGAAATACCTCAGGAGAGTCTCGAATAACAGGATAGTCTCCCAATAGCTTCTCCTTTAATTCCTTCTGATTTACTTGAGCTAGGAATAACTCACAACCTTTCTCGAATCAAGGGAATCAAGAGACAGAGTTAGCATTTGAAGAGCGAAGTCAACGCGTGATTCACATGGGCGAATTTTGAGTCAAAAGAGAGACGCCATACCATGATGGTAGCATAAAACCCCATAATTCATATATTCGTTATTCCACATCCGAGAGCATCTTGATCTTTACCCACGTTACTCAAAAGGAGATAAGTCGAAAAAGAAAGATAGAAACGTCAAAACTCAAGCTCGGGTTATTATAGTCGATAATTTGGATAGGTGTCCAAAGAATTTCATATGATAAAGAAAGGAATAAGAGGTAGAAAAACAATATGTCTAGTAAGACCGCATCACAGACTGGTATAATTCGATACGGAAGAAAGGAAAAGGCACATATTAGATGTCCCAACTTGTAATACTTGCAAAGCAAAAAAAATTTTCTTTCCGGAATACATTAAAAGTTAACCATTCAAAATCTTACGATGTGAACTACTAATCAACCTTGCATGGCCGACCTTCTAAATTAATAAGTAGGTGCAACGACTATGTTATAATTTTAGGAAATAGCACTGCAAGGCTCAGTACTTCAAAACATAGTGTTATTAAATTTAAATGTACTAACCATGCTTAATTATCAAGATGGAAATTCAAAAATGATTTTTAAAGACCGTTCATAGTATGAAATTAATTTAATTTACAAAGATGTTTAATAAATAACTTTATTGTGATAACGACTATTTATAAGTCTCAATTAAAATAACTCGTAAAATGATGGAAATTTAAATTTTTCTCAGGTGATATTATATTAACTTATAAAACAATAAGTGGTTTGCATGAGAGTAGTCAAGAGTGGTTCACAAAAATGAATGGGTGGAACGATTACAATCTGATAGGAAAAGAGTTTAGACAAAATCGTCCATGAGATCTATGATTATCCGAATGGCGATTGAGAATACAAAAGAAGAAATACATCTACAATCAAATCATAATGATATTCATTCAATTATTGCATTAACAATTTTTAGGAACGGAAATTTAAAAGAAACAAGAAAAGAAAGATAACAACGACACACTAAATTTAAGAAATCAAAAGATAAGAACAACATCATTAATCACAACAGTCACAAGTGTATCCGTCACACATTACATGTCCCATCTAAGCTATATCAACTCCAAGGACTAGTTCTACTAACTGATATCTCAGTATTAGTTTATGATCTTACAAAAGATATTACAAATGCTAAATAATCTACTAAGAGTCACTAGGGATCCTGTGAACTGATTCGTTCGAACAACACAAACGAAATAATAAAAATATATAATAATGAATTGGAAAATTACCAAATTACCCTGAGAGACAAGAGTAAAAAGGAAAATCTTCACAAATATATATAATATAATACGTATATTAACCGGGAAGTATGATTCCCGGGTCGTTATTCCCCAACGATTTGTGAAATTGAAACCACGTTTGTTGTTCGGACAATGATTTGAATTAGAAACAAAGATTGATTTGATTATCTACTTCTACAAATTAAAATAAGCAAATTATAACAATTAAGCACGAAAAATAAATAACGGGAAATCAACTTTAACTACAAATGGCAAAAGGAACCCTAAACTGCAGTTGTAAAAAATCTACTAGATTCTAAGATTAAACTAAATTGAATTTTCTTTTTAAAATAGACTCTAATTGAACGTAAAAAGAAAGTTTAAAGAAACTAAAACCAAAACGGAGATTGAATGAGCTTTAAAACACGAAAAATGAGAACGGGAACGAATCCCGTTCTTTAAAATCAAAAATTGTTGCAAGATTAAACCCTACAAAAGCAAACTAATCCCCCTAAAACTTTATTAATAAAAGAAAAAACTTTCGTAAAAAAAGATTTATATTTTTTTTGATTAATTTCTAGTTTTTTTAATGTTTTTTTAATCAAAGTTTTATTTAAAAACAAAAATAAATGTTTTAAAAATACTAACCTATTTATAAAAATTTCTAGAAAAAATATAAAAAAAATAGCTTAACAAATTAGAAACCCTAGGAAAAATAATCATGATTACACAAGCTTAATCGAATAAGCTGTGTAATAAGCTAAAAACAGCTTATAGGCAAAATGGGCTAAAACGTGTATAAGTATTAAATTGTGTAAATGTTTAACGAAAAAGACCCTAGGGCGTGTTGGTAGTGGAGTGTGTGGTGTGTGTTATAAAAGGGGTAGAGGGTGTTAAGGTCAGGGGTTCGAGTCTTGCTCACCACCGATTTCCACCTTCCCCCTTTTTTTATTTTTAAAAACTTATAAAAGCAAAGTTTTAGAACAGTTGAAAATAAGTATATTTAATAAAAGAAATTTTTAATGAAAAGCCCTAAATAAGCTGTTAAATAGGTTATAACTTGATAGAAACTACTTAGCTTAATTTTTAGAGTTTTTTTTTTCTAAAATTAAGAATCTAAAAGACCACAATAAGCTAAGTTTATGACAAATTAAGCTACTAATAAGCTAATACTAACCTAAAGAGCTAAATGAACAAGAATAAGCACAAAAAACAAGCCATAAGCTAGAAATTCAAAATAAGCACTTATAGAAAACTTAAAACCAAACAGTCCCTACAGGGATCTTTGAGCTTAAAATTAAGCTAGCAAATGAGCTTTTTAAGAAGTAAAACTTGCTTTTTCAGATAGCTTAACTCAAAGACTATATAAAAATGCTTTTTGAAAAGACTTTGGAAAACTATAGCTTATTGAAAAAGCTTAACAAAACAGACAGTTTACTCAGCTTATGCTGAGTTTGGTTTTGGAAAATAAAAAGACAAAATGCTTATTTAAAAGCTAAAAATAGATGACAAGTTAAGCTAGATTTTGAAAACTAAATCTAAACTAATGAAATATGACCTATAAGCTACTTATAATCTGAAAATCAAAAGCTAAATGTTCTTTATAAACCTAATTGAAAAATGAAGCTAGAAATTCGGCTCACTTTTTTGTTGTGAATCTACTGCTGATGCACTTGACAATTTTGAACTAAAAACTTAGAATGCAAATGATAACCTAAGTAAAATGTTTCTACTACATTTAAAACTTCAGAATGAAACTAAAATGATTACTAAAAAGCACCTCAACACAAAACTTATTAAAAGAGCTAATGACTTAACTAATTTTAACAGAATCAATCCTAAGCTTTGAGTAAACCTTGAAAACCAAATTCAGCTTTTAAAAACTACTTGAAAATGACTTAATGTCTTAAATTGAACTAATCAAATTGAGCTAAAAGCACAAAAGGACTTGAGCAGTACTAACTTACAGTAGTACTGCTACGCCAACACCCCTTTAAAAGCAATGAAATTCCATTGAGCTTAAAGAACAAATTTAATTATAAAAACTTAGGATACCAATGACAAACAAATTATAACAACCTTAAAAAAGCATAAAACTATAAGCAAATAACTAGAAATTAATAAGCTACAATATAAGCGTATATATTTTTGATTTTTATAGATTTTTAGGACAAAGAAAATAACACTAAGATTTATGCTATATTACTAGAAAACAGATTATTAGAACTACTTAATAAGCATAAAAACATAACAATATTCTCAATTAAGCAACAAATAAGCAGAATATAAGCAGTTTAAGCAAAATTAAGCTAGGAAAATTAAGACAGGAAGATTAAATGAACTTACAAGAAACCTTAGCTAAACAAAGGCAATAAAACGCTCTAATGAGCTGTCTTCAAGCTCTAGCTTATCAATGATAAGCTAGTAAAAGTCATTATGAAGCTCTCCATTGTTTAGTCTTCATCTTACCAAAAAGCTTCAGAATCCAATAAGCCAAGGTCATTAAGCTAATTTTTAGATTAAGAATATTAAGAGCTTATACTAAACTCAATTTGAGCTTAAGAGACTCAAGAGCTTGACATGAGATTATAGGAGCTTATGTAACATTACTGAGCTTATTAGACAAAATTTGCTAAAAGTGAGCTTAGATAATGTAAGATAAATTTGATTCTATTATGAAAAACTGCTTACAATATTGAAAAAAAGGAAATTACATCCAACAAACATTAATCTTAAAACATTTTTAACTGAAAATTAACAAAAAGCAATTTTAATAAGCTAATTATATCCTAGCTCCTAGATATCCTTAGTGAGTGATTCCTAGCTTAGTATTTAACAGCCTGGGAGAAGCTTCTAAGGCCCTGAGTCAGGTACCGGTCTCCCTTTGATCCTGGCCCTTCAATTATTAGCAATGATTGGATCATAGATTTACACCGTTGGATTAAATAGGGTGAGCACACGGATTGCCAATGTGGCATTCCGTGTGTCAGACCTTGTGCTTCTTTTGTGAGTCTTTTAGTGCAACAATCTTGATCTTGGTGTGTTTCCTTGCATCCGCGTGGCATTCTCCTTGTGGGTTTCCACCAATGGGAGCGTTTGGTGATGTGTAACTCTGCCAAGGTGGAGGGTTTCTCTTGAATTGGCGTAGCACTATCCGTAATTTTTATTACCCCTTAATGTGACTGAGGTCAAATAGAGGAAGAAGATGAACAGTAACAACTGTTCTTCCCGCGTTTTTACTTTTTATAAAAAGGTGTGGGAGTTTGAGTTTTGGGCTTATAAAGGGTTTTAGGCCAGGATAAGTTTGATTGCGGGCTTAAGTATTTTAAATGATGTTAACGAGTGTTAACTTTTATTAATAGAAAGTTAACACTGTTAAGGCTTTAAGGGTTATTTGTGAAATGTGTTTAACAGTGAGGGCTGTTTTGGGGATTTTTGTGTTTTGTCATTTAGTGAGTGACTTTTTTTGACCAAGGGTTGACTTTTGTTGACCTTTGACAGCATTCTCCCAGCTCTTGTATTCTCTTTTCTGTTCCCGTGTCCGTGTTTGTCCGGTTTTGACCATTTTCTTGAGATTTTTGCAATATCCGTACCTACACAATCACAAAGACAAAACAAACAATATACAAGTATTTTAAGCACAATTTTGTCTTTTATGGGTCATTTTTGATATAAAACGGATATGTGTTTTCACACATATCAAAATTCCCCAAACTAAGCGATTGCGTGTCCTCACGCAATATTATATGCTCCATAACCAAATACCTCAAAACTTCCCCAAACTAAATCTTTGAAAAGTAGCAAAGACTTTTGTGGAGAGAGTTAAGAAGTCACAAGTTATAAAACACCCCATTTTCCCATTTTGATATAACTTTTTTTTTTGATTTTTTTGTTTTTTTTAAATGAAACTTAGAATATTTTGACTTCCATTATTTCCATAACTGAATAGGGGGTCATAGAACAAATACATTTCGAACCGAGAATGCCCAAAAGGATAAATTCATCGTCCCCGACTTTTCACTTGCTCCAAACCAAGCTTAAAACAAAATCACCGTTAAATATCAGTCAAGATGCTAATACTACTCATATTGGCAAACTTGTGAACTTATTTTCTCAACCGACATTTATTATAATCTTAGTGAATGTGCTCTTTTTGAATTTCAACCATGGATCAAACATTTTGCGACATACTATGCTTCACCGTTCAGCCAAAAGAATAAATAGTTTGAAGGCTAATCATCCATGTAGCGAAATTTCGTCTCGGGCAACATCCCAACCTTGCGCTAAGTACCATGGATTGGACACCCACAGAGACAATATCTGGACACACGACCATAGGTTTCAAAACTCTCAAGTTCCTGAAATATACATAGCTTATAAAATAGAATAGTCAAAGTTTAAAAGCATATTTGAATTTAACAAAAAGAAATCTATTTATTAATTCAATTTTAATTATTAGACATTTATGTAATTGTAACCCTCGACCTTTTAGAAGGCTGCAACATCGGTTGTAAGCCGGCAAGATGCAGCAAACTTTTATCAGCCTCGGATTTTTATTCTTACTATGGGCTTTCTTTAGAAGACTACCACATCGGTTGTGAGCCGGCAAGAGGTAGTAAACTTTTATCAACCCACAGCTTTTATTATTATATTTTTTTATCATTTTATCATCATTTTTTTATATAGAGAAGACTTCTTTTTGAAAAATTCAAGTATAAATTTGAACTAAGACTAAATTTTTTACTATATATTACATAAAAAATTGTTGATTTAAGTTTAATCTCCAAAAATAGCACGTATATTAATCCGGTTAAGAGCTTATGGGAGAAAAAGCAACAAGTTACATACATGAGCTCTTAAGATTTCCAACTAATCCTTGTTTAGCATCCTACTCATAAACGTAACCTATATCATTTTCCGTTCGTTTGCAAAAATCGAGAATGCTTAGCCTAAAAGTTTAAAAAACAAGCCCTAGAGCTCAACACCTTCGATCGGGACAAAATTTACTCTTATTCATTCTACCAGCAAGAAAGTCAAAATTGTGACAAAAACACTTATTTGAAAATTTTAAAATTTTTCATATATTTGAAAATTTTGGTGGGAAAACGGGGTACGTGAGAACAACAGGCATAAGTAGGTAAGATCATATCGAAGATATACTACCCCATACTAAAATCAACGAATGCCCTAATGTTTCCTAGCCTAATACGTAAAAAAAAAATTTAACTTTTTATTATTCTACCAGCAAGAAAGTCAAAATTGTGACAAAAACACTCTTTTGAAAATTTAAAAAATTTTTTTCATATTTTTGGAAAAAAGTTGGTGGGAAAACGGTTAGCGTGAGAACAACAGGCATAAGTAGGTAAGATCATATCGAAGATATACTACCCCATACTAAAATCAAAACATTTTCCTTAATGTTTCCTATCCTAAGAGACTTAAAAACCCCATACTAGAACTCAAAAATGTCAATGCATACTTCAAACATGAAGAAAGTAACACAAATAGCTAAGACGTTTAACAAAGTGAGCTAAAAGTAAAATGTTAACTATAATGACCTTTAGATAACGAATTACCCCCAAATTAATGGCAAGCAATTCTAAGTAAGCTCGAGTGGACCGCGGACATAACACAAACACAGATCTTTAGAAAATTTTTGGGTAATCCTGCAAAACAATCACAAGTACAAAACAACAAACACAAAGACGAAGAGTACAGGCCTCCTCACTCACATTAGAAAATAGAAAATGGATAAGCATGGTGTCCACCACGAAGCAGCTTTGGTTTTTTTGGTAACCGAGTCACATAGCTTGACTCGATCCCCGAATTCATTCGTCCTTAGGGAGAGTAAATGGAAGAGAAAACTCATCGGGATTCATTAATGTTTGGATAAACATTTAAGCACATGAAAGTTGCATCCCGATGAGAGGCCACCGGCTCTAAGTGGAGATGTCGGGGTCAAAAATGATGTCTTCACTCCTGGTGGAGAGAAGTACGGGAGATACCTCAGGGTAGGTAAGAAATGGGAGAAAAGTCCGAATGACAAATGTGAAGGAAAAATCCCCATTATCTACAACATCAATCTCATCGCTCTCATCTCTCCTGGTCAAAACATTCATCTTCATTAAGCTCATCAAAATTGTTTATCACGGGTGCATCGGTCTCAATAATTAAGCTAATCTCAACATCCGGTGGTTTTGGAGAAGGACGAGGAAATGACGGATCGATATGAAATGATTCAAACACGGGAAGTTCCAAAAGAGGATCTTTTGAATTATCAGAAATAACAACGCTGATCAACCCTCATGGATCGGGCTCAATCTAAAAAAGAAACGAATTATACTCGGGAAGAGAGTTATTAGCATGAGTAGTGGTATGATTTGTATGATAGTATATATATAATAATATAGGCAAATCCCAACCAATTGCCTTTGACCAAGGCAAGAAGTCAAAATTCCCAAAATAAAATATATATGTGTTTGGAAGTTTGATTTCCCGGGTCGTTATGTCCCAACGAGGTGTGCAATGGAAAATCAAATGACGAATTGATAATCGATGTTTGAATATGAAAAAATTATGATTGGTTTTTCTATTACTACAATTAAATATTCAAAAATGATTAAAGAAAACCTAAAAATGAAAGCTAAAATGATTTAAAACTAAAACGGGTACGAAAAACGAGGGTCAAAAACCTAAATTACACAATTTTAACCCTAAAGTGATTTTTTTTACTTTAAATGGGTTCTAAGTGACAAAAAACGAAGTTAAAAAAACTAGATCGAAAACAGAGTTAGTTAAGACAAAAAACGAGTCAAAACAAGAACAGGAACGAATCCCGTTCTTTAAAAAGTGAAAGTTTCAAAAATTACCCTAGTAAACAATCAAATGGCGAATTTTTATCTTTCCTAGATCCTCAATAATAACGAGACAATTTAAAAAAAATATTTATATTTTTTCTGACTTTCATTATTCTTATTATTTTATGAATTTTTAAGTTTTAATAAAATAAAAATAATTTATAAAAAATACTAAATGATGTTATAAAAAATTCTGAAAAAAATTCAGGGAAATTAAAATTACTCTACAAAGAATCTAGAAAAATGCAAGGGTTGGAAAAACAGCTTATAAATAACAGTCTGTTATTAAACCCAAAAGGGGCAGAAGCTTATTTGGCTAAAAAGCTTAAATACCAAAGCACCCAATATCTTATAGAAAAGACCAAGGGCGCAATGGTTAAGGTGAATGGCAGTTATGGTTGAGGTCTCGAGTTCGAGTCCTCCCACTACGGCAAATGCCTTGCCATTTTTATTTTGCAAAATTTTCTTTTGAGACTTGTTTAATAAGTAAAAATAAGTAACTTTAAAAAAGGAAACATTTTTTATTTAACAAGAATAAGCACAAAAATAAGCCAAATAAGTTGGCAGAATGGCTAAATTACACTAAGGCTAAATTCAAACAAACCTGTTGGCTTTTTAAGCCAAAAAGAGCAAACTAAAATGAGAAATAAGCTAAGATATAAAACTAACCAGACCTAATAAGCACCATATAGCTAAATTAAGCAACTAAAACAGGCAGAAAAGATCAAATGAGACAGATAAGCCAAAAGGGTTAAACACTTAGATTTTTAACTAAACACTCAAATAAGCTAGCATAAGCATTAAACAAAGCACAAATAGGTAAAATAAGCTCAACCTAACCCAATAAGCTAATCTAAACTTAAATAAGCTAAATTGACAGACAAATAGGCTGAAATAAGCAAATAAGCCTAAAGGGTTAGGCTACAGGCCAAACAGGCCCTTGGGGCACTTTTAGGGCTTATTTTTAGACCCATAGAGTGGAGCCCAAGGCTAGCTTATAGGGGCTTTAAAGCACAGCCTAATAAGCTATCAAAAAATGGAAAATTGCAAAGACTGATAAGCAAGATGGACAGCTAACAATGTCTTGTCAAAAAGGCTTTTACATCCAGGGCACCCAATGTTGGCAGACCCAAGACGGCTGATATGCAAAGCCCCTTGGTTTAGAGCTAGCAATAAGCTTGCAAATGAAAGATAAGCTAAAACAGACAGAGACAAGCTCCTAATGAGCTTGTGCTCAAAAATTCATAAGCTAAAATCATAGTTAAAGGATTGTAAATGGAAAATTAAAAAGGCAAATTTTATTTATCTATGAAAGACTTACTAAGAGTTGACAGATTTTGGCCTAGACTTAACAAACAACAAAGGGACTTTGGCTATTCTAATTTGACACTAAGTTGAACTCAAAAACAGACCCAAAAGCGAATTTAAACAAGCCTAACAAATTAAGCCCCTTTGAATTAACTGTGTTACCACAGTTTCAAAGGGTGTTTCCTTAAAACCTTAAAACCAAACTTTAAACTTATAAAACTTAAAACAACTGACTTTTATTACTTTAAAATGGTAATGTAAGCTGGCCAAAATGACCCAAAGGGTTTTATCACCAGAATGACCCATTTTGGGGCTTAACCCAAACACTCCCTTAAAACTGAAAAGGCTTTTTAAAGCTTAAAAAGGTAGTTTTCAGCTAAGAACCTTGAAGATAGATTAACAACTAGCATATTTAAGCAATAATAAGCAATTCTCAAACAAAAATAAGTATTTAAATAAGCAAATAAGCAAAAAGTCAGTTTAGAGCTAAAAGTGAACAGTTTACTAAAGCAAAACTGTAAACAAAGGCATAAGCATAAAACTAAGACATTAAGTAAGCATTAAAACAGACATAAATAAGCAAAACAACATAAATAAGCAGAAAAAAAAAGCAAATGAACAGTACTTAACAAAAATTGAAAGATAAGAATCTACAAAGGTCCAAGCTTTGGCTAGACAAATAAGTTCCAAAGCTATATGAACCAATCCTAAGTGCTTACATAAGCTTTAAACCAGGCCATCTTAATTTGCCTTGCTCCAAGGTTCTTGAAGGCATTTTCCTCTTTATTAAACAATTAAGTGGTAAGAAGCTTTTGTAAAAACTTAAATGAGTAAAACAGATTGTAAAGGCTTATGAGAGCTTATGGAAATGGCTTGAGAACAATAATTTAAATGCAAAAGCAAAAAGCACAAAAACTGAAATAAACTTGAAAACTTAAATTTGCATTAATGTTAAAATGAGTATAAAGCTGAAATTTTAAAAAAGACCAATAAAGTAAAAGACATAAAATTTAAAACATTTTAAAGTAAGACACTCCTAATTATTTTTCTTGTTCTCCTGCCACATGAATCTTTTTTTTATAACCGACCTTCAAGCCATTGTGGCTTGTATTTGTTTTGTGAGGTGAATCAATCATCAATCTTAGCCCTTGAATCACTTTGTGCTTCTTTGATTTCATACCATTCGTTGGATTAACCTTGAAACTTGTGGGATTGCCAACTTGGAAAGGTAAGATATATCTAGGGTTTTAGTGGGGAGGGGAAGAGGCTATTACCCAATGGGTAATATGGGATTTGCAGGGTAAAAGTGGGGAAGAAAGCCCGTGACATATCTTTGGTTTAATGGCGGAAATTTATTGTGGTATCAGGGTGAAGTTTAGGGAAGAGGCAGGTTAGGTCCCTTAAAGGTATAATCCATTTTGCAAGTTTGGTCCTTAGTAAATGGAAGAGAAAATCTCAATCGGGCTTTCATTAATGTTTGGATAAACATTAAAGCACATGAAAGTTCCATCCCGATGAGGTGCCACAGGCTCTGAGTGGAGATGCCGGGGTCATAAATGGTGTCCTCATTTTTGGTGGAGGAAAGTAAGGGAGAAACCTCTGGGTAAGTGAGAAACGGGAGAAAAGTCCAAATGACAAATGTGAAGGAATCATCATCTTCAACATAAATCTCATCTCCCCCTGGGTCAAAACATTCATCTTCATTAACCTCATCAAAATTGTTCATCTCGGGTGCATCGATCTCAATAATTAAGTTAATCTCAAAATCTGGTGGTTCTGGAGGAGGACAAGGAAATGACGAATCATCATAAAGATCAAAGTAAAACAATTCAAACTTGGGAAGTTCCAAAAGAGGATCATTTGAATTATCAAAAATAAAAATGCTAATCAACCTTCCCTAATCGGGCTCAATCTTAAAAAGAAATGAATCATACTCGGGAAGAGAGTTATTAGCATGAGTAGTGGTACTGCCACTTCTCGTCTCTTCCGTATGATTGCTAAAAGTCTCGAATTCAGGTAAAGAATTATCCAAATGAGAAAGAGAAGTATCAGACTCCTTAAAGAACGAACCACTATCCACGACGGGAATAGGAAATGAAAAGGTAGACTTGAGCACACGATCAGGAGTGGGGTTATCTTTCAAAGATTCGATATTAGTAACAAGACGACTAATGTTCAACAATTTCTCATGAAGAATAACGTCTTGGATTTGAAAAATATCTTCTAAGTCAAACTCTTTCTCTTCTTGATCTTCATTCACCTCCTCTAAGCTATCGTACTCCAAATTAAGAGGTGATGCTTCAACGTACTCAATGTTCTCATAAGAATCGTCATCACTTGAAGTACCATCATTGTTAGAATCGGATATAATCTCAGAATGATTGCTTAAAGCATCAAAAGTGGAAGGATCTTCACAAACGGGCACATCACACGTATCTTTAGAAATACCCTTGAACTCACTTGGGATCAGGACAAGGTTCTCAACACTAGACTTTATTACTTCGTCTGATTCCGTTGCTGGAATAGTGTCAAGATGCTCATCCTCTATTATGAGAGAGTCAACGGCCTCCTTGGTTGATAAAATGGGTGTGATTGCAATGGTATAGTCCTCGTCATCATCATAGCAAATGGGAATCTTCCAATATCGATCTTTAGCCGCTTGATCTTCCGCAATTCGCCTTTCTTCTTCCTTCTTTTGCATAATTTGACCAACCATATCACATATGGATGTCATTTGCTCCATAAGCTTATTTTGAGAATTGAGAAACTCATTTTGAGCATTTAAGATTGGATGATTGACGGTATATTGCTGGGGCTGAAATTGGTCAAAACCGAAAGAATTAGGATCATAGCAAGAATTTTGCTCATAATAATCTTCATTCATTGGTTGACATTGAAAAGTTTCATGAGGACCCCCGCAATTTTCACAACAATTGTATTGTTGAGAAGAACTTTGAGAATTTTGTGGAAAATAATTATCATTAAAGTTTTGATTGTAACACGGCTCCTGTTCATAGACAAGCGGGAACTGTGGTGGACAATCATAACCATAATGAGCATTATTTCCACATAACTCACACAAGTAAGTCTCAAACTGGAGCTGTGGAGGGTGGGTGAGAACACTTGGAGAATCATTGAAAGAATTAGGTTTGGAATCATAAGTGAATGAATTCTCATCTTCATAATTGCATGTCGGATGAACACTTGGCAAAGTCTGTGGGAGCTCATTAATGGTTTGATTGCATTGTTCTGGATTAGAGATAATCGGAGCTTTTGGTGGACAATTATAACCAATATGAGCACCGTTCCCACAAGACTTGCAAGTACATCGTTGACAAAAGATATCATCTAACGAATCACCACACTTGTAACAACAATTGTAGTTACTTTGTAGAAGACTTTGCGAAGAATTTACACCGGGGTCTTGATTGACAACGAATGGCTCTCGAGGTGCACTAACAACGTTAGTGTTGTGATTGGATGACTTGGAGGTGTTTAGAATTTTGTTTTCATCATGAATTGTATACCAACCTTCATTCAAACACTTTCGCACAAAAGCACAAGATCGACAATTTAGACCATCAACCGGGTTTCCACAAGTTGCACAATTCTGAGGAGGTTTAGGAACAAGAATCTTGTCTTCAAGACCTCCTTTTGAACAACAAAAGTCCGCAGTGTACAAAGCTCCACAAGTCATGCATTCTTTAATCGAGAAGAGGGGGTTCAAACGATGATCGAGTGACGCCATAAGAATTAAACAAATTAGAGGGTTAATGAAAAGAATTAACAAGAATTAATGAAAAGAGGTTTAAGGAGATTATTTTTGGTTTTTCAATTTTTTAAACAACATATTTTATTTACGGACAAAACGAGAGACAACTTAAACCAAATAATCAACTTACTTCACGGTAGCTCTTAAAAATTGCTTCTTAAGGTGAGCCGTATTTCGTAAGTGACACAAATGACAAGTTTTTAAATCTTTTGTTCGATTTGGGAACTTTGCAAGTTCACCGGAACTTATTTATGATAATACCTCGATTGAGAGTATTATATGTTGGTGTTCGTTTACCAACTTTGTGTATTTTTTTTCTTTTTTTAAGGACAATTTTTTAAATTTTTGATTTTTTTATATATTTATATAATAACTATACTAAAAAGAAAAGAAAATATTTTTTAGTTTTTATATTTTTTTTGGGTTTTTGAAATATTTAACAAAAATGAAACTTTCGAGGACGAAAGGATCTTCAAACCAAATTCAACAAACGTAAACGACGGAATCTTTAACACAAGTCACCTGGCAGCCGGCGCCAAAAAATCTGATTTCCGTTTTATATACTTTAAAAATATAATAATATTCAAAAGAAGCAATTTAAAGAACTTTCCTAATGTTGCACTTTAGGAAAATCTCACTCTAAAAGATATATATAATATATAATACGTATATTTAACTGGGAAAAATGATCACCCGGGTCGTTTCCCCAACGACTTGTGAAATTGAAACATTGTTTTAGCTTGGATTATGATTGAATAAGAGAAAATATATTTTGAAGTATCATATAACTAACTAAATATAAGTCAACAATTAAACATGAACAATTAAAAGTTATTTAAAAAAATACACTTAAACTAATTTTAGGGAGCAAATAATCGCGACAAATAAGCAAATATATAAATTTAAACTCGTAAAAATGCAAACTAAAATTTCTAAACCTGTAAATTAGGGACAAAAACAAATATTTAAGAGAAAAGGAAAATACATTTTGTGATATTTTTGAATTTATTATGATTATAAACTATTTTAAATCTAATTAATCCTAAAAAAATAGCAAATTAAGTCCTAAAAATTTATAAAAATGATTTTTAAACTTAGAAAAGTCTAAAGTAACTTAAAAACTCAAAAAAGTATTTTTAAAATTAAAATCCTATTTTTAAAATTTAAAATAAAGGCTTAAAAATGAAAATTATAATCTAAAAGTGTTGAAAATGATTTTTCTGAATGTAAACCTAAAAGTATTTATTCTAATACTAAAAACTAATTTTTTGAATTTTTATAAAACTTTTTTCTATTTTTTATGACTCTTCGAAAATTAAATCCTAAGAAAAATTATTAAAAATAATCTACTAAATGAAAAATTCTCAAAAATTCAGGGAAAATCCTAAATGCTAACAAGAACTATTGTATGGAAATATTGTATCACTGTTCGGGCTATCATAATCCAGAGGACATGTAGTATCGTTTGAGGAGTCATGGCACTTTAAATCGTAAACCCAACGAACTCGTCAAAAAAATATCCAAATGGAACCCCTCACATGAAATTCCCTAGTAACGTGATACGATAAGATTTTAAGTTTCTTCAAAAGCTAGTCGATGATAAATTACATTAATTATATAACGTAATTGTTTTATAATGCGTCGATCGATGATTAATAACGATTGATGTGTCGGGTTTTAATGAAATCGAGTTTTATAATATTAATATATATTTTTATAATTTATATAAAAATATTATATTTTATATTTTTAAGAATACAAAAATGGCAATATATACCCTTGGTTTATAAACTTTTACAAGTTTAGTCCTTTATATATAAAGTATATATAATTTAATCCTTTAACTTTAGAACTTGGCAAAACAGCCCCTTGTAGTTATAACTTTTGGAAAATGACATTTTCAGCCCTTCTAGTTATAAATTTCAAAAAGTTACGATATATACCCCTATGCATGAAAACATTTTCAAATCAAGTCCAAAATTCATAATTTTGATATTTTTTTAATTCCAGAAGAGTTTTGCAGGTCATGGCTTATTAGAATAAGCTAAAATAAGATGTTCTAACATAACAAAAGTTTAGAAAAAGGATTCGTTAGCTAAAAAATCAAAACGGGTCATTTTTAGGGTTTTAATAAAAAACGCATGGGTTTGTGGTTCAAGGGATCAAACAAGAGTTTATATAGGATCTAACAAGGCTAATAAAAGTTCTAAAACAGATCATGAGCTTATTGAACAAGATTTTGAGCTTACTTGAGCTAAAATGGGTCGAAATGGTGTTTTTGATTTCGTACGCCTAGAAATGACTTCAGTGGCTTCTTTCTCTTGATTCTTAGCATCAATTCTAATCTTAGGGACTTCTCTTGATCCTCCTTGGTCTGATTATAACTCCATTTGTGCGGTGATGAGTTTTTGAGGTATGATTGAAAGAGGGTGTGCGTTTTGGCTATTTATAGGGTCGAATGACCCTTTGTGCCCAAGTTATCTTGGTGTAAGGATCAAGTGTTGTAGGGGGTGACTAATGAAGGCTAGATGGTGGGTCTTGAGAGCTAGGAAAGTAGCATGAGGAGGTGTAAGGGTGTAGAGGGGGTTCGGTTTACAAAGGGGTGACAAGGAGGTTTTTGGAGTGCAAGTAGCTTACAAGGAGGTGATGGAGGTGGTTGCTAGGATGCTTGGGGTGGTAGTAGGTTAGTCATAGAGGTGGTTGAGGTGTTAGGGTGCTAGCTTAGGTGTTAAATGGGTCAAAAATGAAAGAAAAAGGGTGTCAGGTTGGTTTTGGTCTCGGGTTAGGGTTTTTGGTTTTAAATTCGAGTTAGGGTTAGGGTTTAGGATAGATTAGGGTTTAGGATTATGGTTTAGTGTTTGGATTAGTGTTTAGGATTAAGGTTAAATGTTAAAATTTGGGTTTTAGATTAGGTTTAAGTTAAATGTTTTTAAATTAGGGTTTAGAACTAGTTTAGGGTTTTGTTTAGGGTTTAGAGTTTTAGATTAGGGTTTTAAGATGACTTAGGGTTTAGGTTTAGGGTTTAGAAGTTGTGCATTGAGTATTGTACCTTGTACTAAAGAGGTGGTAAGAAACTAAAGTGATTTAGGAGGTAAAATGACATAGTTCGGTTTTCTTGCATTATTGACTTGTACATTGGGCTTTAGAAAGTTGTAACTTGATTTAGGAGGGAAAAGTTTTTTAAAAATGTTTGTGCTATTGTATTACTAGTACACATGCTTTGAAGGCTTTCGACATTCATTTTATATGTATCATTATATATATTTAGGGTTTTGATATAAACGTTTTAACGAATAAAGCTCTGTTTCTAAATAACGTTGCAATTGGTTATGTTAAATGGATAAATGTACTTGGTAAAAATGATATTAGAACACTTTGAAGCTTACATATTGGTTTTTTAGATGATATAAACATAGATATAGATGGCCTTGGCTAGTGGTTACGTGAGTTCGTTTCTTTTAGAGATGCAAGTTAACGTTTGCATAATGAGATAAAGCAAAAAAAAAATTCCCTGTGAAAGTGGTTATATAATCTGAATGGATATGATCTGGGCATCTAAATTTAATAGATGGATAAGTACAGTGAATGAAAATATTGCGGGTTGTTATAGTTCTCCCTCCCTTAAAAGGAAATCTCGTTCGAGATTTAGTTGTATGCCGGAGTGTCATTGTTTGAATAAAGATGTGGATACGTGGCACGAATTTGATCTTCGCGGTTCATGTATATTTTTGGTCCTCTTTTAGAGTTCCATCTTAACTTTGATATAGGAATACGACTTTGTTTTTATTTTCTTGACGTCTCGATCCTTGATCTACACTGGTTCTATTCCATAAAGTTAAGTTTGTCCATCAAGTCGAAGTCTCTGTCATTGGAATGAAAAGGGATTCGTTAGATAAGCATTTATGTAGATTGTAACGTGGGAAAGTACTGTGGACATTACTGAGCTCTTCAGGAAGCTCAAGTTTATATGCCACTGGGCCAATCCGTTTAAGGATTTTGAAAGGTCCAATGTACTGGGGATTAAGCTTTCCTCGTTTTCCAAATCGGATACAACTTTTCGACGGGTGACACACTTTTATCTTCACACAATGCTCCAACTTAAAATTTTAAAGGCTTTCGCCTTACATTGGCATAACTTCTTTGCCGATCTCTTGCAGCTTGCAAGCGTTGTCGAATTTGCACTATCTTTTTAGTGGTTTCAAGGATTATTTCTGGTCCTGTGAGTTGAAACTATCTCCTCTTCGGCCAAGCAACAGGTGATCTGCACTTATCGACCATAAGTGCCTCAAATGGTTGGATGCTTAATTACTGGGCATGGTAACTTTTATTGTAAGAAAATTATACTAATGGTAAGTGTTTTTCCCATCCTTTTCCAAAATCTATAACATAGGCTCGAAGCATGTCTTCGAGTGTTTGGATGGTCCTTTCACTTTGCCCATCAGTTTCGGGATGATATGTTGTACTCATGTCTAATGAAGTCCAGAGCTCTGTGTAATGATTGCCAGAAGCTGGATGTGAAATGACTGTCACGATCCGAAATGATAGATATTGGCACACCATGGCGGGAGACTATATCTTTGATGTACAACCTTGTAAGGGTTTCCATACTATCTGTCTCTCGGGTAGGGATGAAATGTGCGGATTTGGTAAGGCGATCAACAATGACCCAGATTATGTCATGTCTGTTTGAGGTTTTGGGTAGTTTTGTGATGAAATCTATTGTGATTCTCTCCCATTTCCACATTGGAATCTTTGGTTGTACCAGTAAGCCGGATGGCTTCTGACATTCTGCCTTAACTCTAGAACATGTTAAACATTTGCCAACATATTCAGCAATGATTGCCTTCATGTTAGCCCACCAATAGAGTTTCTTAAGATCCTGATGCATCTTATCAGAACCCAGGTGAATGGAATACTTTGATTTATGGGATTCATGCATGATCAAGTCTCTCAGATTACCAAAGAGTGGTAACCAACTTCAATTCTTAATATAATGAGTTCCATCAGGACGTATTTCAAATGCTTTATCCATTCCCTGTAGTTTCTCAGCCTTGATGTTTTCTTCTTTGAGTGCTTCAGTTTGAGCTTTAAGAATTTATAAGGGTATGTTTGGATGAATGGTCATAACTAATGATCTAACTCAGAGTGGTTTGATTCGTTCCTTTCGGCTTAAGGCATCTGCTACAACATATGCCTTTCCAGGATGGTAGCAAATTTCACAATCATAATCTGCAAGCAATTCTAACCAACGACGTTGTCTCATGTTTAACTCTTTCTGATCAAGGATGTGTTGAAGACTTTTATGATCAGTGAACACAGTACATTTGGTGCCATACAGATAGTGTCTCTAAATTTTAAGAGCGAACACTACTGCTCCAAATTCAAGATCATGAGTGGTATAGTTTTCTTCATTAGGCTTAAGTTTCCGGGATGCATATGCAATAACTTTCTCTCTTTGCATTAACACCGCTCCCAGACCTTAATGGGATGCATCACAGTAAACAACAAAATCATCGTTTCCTTCTGGTAATGCTAAGATTGGAGCCTCACAAAGCTTCTATTTTAGTAATTGGAAAGCCGACTCTTGATCTTCTTCCTATATATACTTCTTGTTTTTCTAGGTTAATTCAGTCAAAGACTTTGCAATCTTTGAAAAACCTTCGATGAATCTTCGATAGTAGCCGGCAAGTCTAAAAAAGAGTCATTTTTTAAAATAAGTTATCATTTATTATTTCTCAGAGTTTTTACAAATTGAGAAGGTTTCCCAAAAACTATACAAAAAGTTTGAATAATAACGGTTTTTCCCCCACATCTTCATGTCCTCGCCACTCCGTTTCATTATTACTTAGATAAAACATGTTAAAAAGTCCAACACAAAGGTTTGAGTAATCCATAGTTAGTAATATAATTTGAATGCAAATGCGATATTTGAGTTACGATGATAATCCAACCCAGTATTGTGAAAAACATCTTTATTATTGCCATTATCTCATGAATACCAAAGCCTAGGGAAATGGTTGGATACCGTTTAAAGTCCCCTGAGGTTACCTATGCCAAAAGACCCTCGTAATTTCAATGATGTGCAATTGGTTACACGTAACTAGTACACCAACGGTGGAGTCCAGCCCAAATAGATCTATTCCACAAACATACGCGCTTACTAACGGAGAGTAATTAACGGTTTCATGATTATGGTGACTTAAAGGCAAAAGCATTACTTAGAGAAATAGTAAATTGAAATAGCATACAAAATAATTGCATTCAATGTTTATAGCTGTATTCTCTCACGGGTTATAAAAAGATTTAAAATGCGAGGCTATGAACTCACCTGAACAGTTATAAGGAAATTGATAGCTAATGTATAGGGAATGAAAGTAACGGCTTCAACACGGGCAACCTGGGTTAATATGGCAAGTCTTAGTTTGATTGAATATATAAGTTTTTACATCGATGTTGGTTTTGATATAAAAATTATCATAACACCGTTCGGGCCATCATAATTCAGAAAGTCATTCAGTAAACGTTTGGACTAGGGCACTTTAAATCGTAAACCCAACAATCAGACATAATGTATTACCAAGATGAAACTTCATATATGAAGCTCCCTAGTATTGTGGTATTATATAGATCCAGACAAGATTTTGAAAGTACATCGATGAAGAATGATATAAAAATTTTAATAAACAAAAGCAATATAAGCATTTTTAGTTCAATATCTTGAAATGTTAATCACGTCAAACGTCTAATTAAAGTTATGTCTGGTAATGTTAATGAATGTGATTTTATACTTTTTTCAAAATGTTACATTTTAGACCCTGGGGTTCTGAAAAATTACAAATAGACCCCTAGGGTTTGCACTTTTACGACTTTGGTCCTTTAACTTTTATTGATATACAAAATAAACTTATACATTAAAAATGTGACATAACAGATCCTTGTAGTTTATAACTTTTGTAAAATGACACTTTTAGTCCTTTTATTATATATAGTATTCTTGAAAATACGAATATATACCCCTTGTCATGATTATAATTACAAAATATTTCCACATTGCTATGCAAGCTTATTTTAACATTTCAATATGACATTTATAGGTTATAATATAACTACAATAGAAAGAATTAACAATACCAAGTTTAAATTAACGATTCGTTAAGCTAGGAAGTAAAATTGGGTACAAAATTTGGTTTTAAAATGAAAACGCGCGGGTTTTTAAGATTAAAATACTTTCATGACTTATCAAATCACTTGTTTAACATATATAAGCTTATTAGGAATAGATAAAAACAATAGTTTACAAGTTTAGCTCATAGTTTAAGTAAAAACATGAAATTAGGGTTTCGGGTGTACGGTTTTGGATCAAAAAGGCATAACACTTAGGTTTTTGAGTTCAAAGCTTTATATTATGATTTTAGCAAGATCATATGAACATTATAATGTTATAAAAGCAGATCATAAGCTTAGAGAACCTGGTCTTGCCCGCTTATGGCTTTAAGAACGTCGAATCAGGACTTACGGCTTCGACGCCTAGAATAGACGACACTCGGGCTTCGTTCTTATTTCTTTGCACCTTTCTGTACATCAGCCTTCTAAGATCACTTAGGATCTATTAGAGAAAAGTATGCTTCATAAAGGTATAGAGGAGGAAGTGGGGATGAAGAAAAATGAAGTGTTATGGTTTCATATTTATAGGTGAAAATGATCTTGTGACCAAGGTAACTTATGAATATGAGTAGACATGTGTAAGGCTAAGGAGTGATGAGGAGGTGTCTATTGCTGTGTTGTTAAGATAGTGAAACAAGCTTTGATTGTGTTGTTTTCATCTTTGCATTGTCGCGGTTCAAGTTTATCTGAAGAAATTAGAAATGAAACAGGGTGGTGAGTAAAATGGTTATTTGGAGATCATGCTTAAAGACTTGTACAAATGAACTTTTAAGACTTGTACTTGACATGAAGAGATTTATATTCCAATAGATGTTATATGGCTTGTAAATGCTTTAGTAGCTTTGTAAATTCACTTAGATATAATCCTTCATGGAGATGTGGTTTAGAGGGCACCGATAACGGTTTTAAAGTCCATTTTGATATAACATTAATGAATGTTACATTATAGGGAATAATGCACTTTGTGTCACACCCCCAGACGGGGCCAGACGGAATACTTGTCCGAGGTGTGACGTCATAACAATCCGATCACGAAAGCAATAAAGAACAGACTACTAATCATGACGTTTGAACAAAGTTTACTCGTCGCATAAAATAAAATAAATAAAGTTTTACAACCCATAAAAATTAAGTAGAAGTTTCCGGAAGCATAACAAAGTTTGATAATGACAACGGAGTAAATAATAGATAAACTTGAAAATTGCGATGTCACATGCACAAAGACTCACAAAGCAACTAAGAAACGATCCAAGCTAGGCACTGAGAAAACATGTTTAAAAACGCAACATAATGTTGGTGAATTCATAAGGATTAAGTTTTATACAATTAGTGGACCAAAAGATTTCAAAACGTAAGCGACTACTAAAACAGATACAAGCCATCACATAAAAAGTATTTACTGTTGCGCTAAGCTCATGACACTGAAGCTAATAATCAACAGGGCATGCTACATCCTGTCGCATAGTATTCCTGCCCTTAACCGGTGTCCCAAACCAAAGACCACCATAATGCACAATCGACATGACATATATCCGTTTGTTCTTCGTTAAGTGGAACCAAAGCGGATAGGGATAATTAGTCCAATAAATCTATTTACTCACTCCGCGGCTCCCTCAACCTGTCGTCCGGAAGTCAAGAAACTAATAGTTCAGATAATCGGCAGAGTAAGGTGTTGTAAGCAACTTAGGCAACACATAAACATTAATACACGCTAAAAACATGTGTCTCATTTTAAAAGCAAACAATGTTTTCTCACCCATAGTAAAAACTATTTTAAATCAGTAAAAAAGTGGGCTATGAACTCACCTTAACAAGGATAAGCGATAACCACAACAAATGATAATGAACATAAAGGAGGTCTAAAGCGGCGACCTAGAATAAAATGGTATGACTTAGCATTCGCCAAAGTAAACAAGTAAAGCATCCATGTTCATCATTTAAAGCATCCAAGTGTGTTTGCGTTTTAGTAATAAAAGACTTTGAAAATCTACAACGTCTTAGTTAAATCCCGACACATGCAAAAAGTTACTATTTTTATAAACTTTCCCTTTTAGGAAACTTTTTAGTTTCAAAACGTTAATAGCGTCCCCTATATTTGTTAAGTTTCCATATTCTCCAAACACACTAACTAGCCTTAATCGCTTAATCACCTTGTCCGTTTCGCTAACTTTTTATCAAACTTACTATTTTTAGTAACTTTATCGTTTTTCTTAATTTATGCTAATGACGTCTTTAAATGTTACTTAATCATTATATATATATTACTATATTTTTCTCTAGTGTTTAGGAAGTCTAAAAATGTCCGATAGTGTCCGAAAACCCAAGTTACTATTCCCAACAGCCCACTATTCATGGGGTTTTGCCGAAAATATTTAAAGTTTCATTTGGCCATAACTTGGTCGTTTTAAGTCCGATTTTAAAGTGCGATATGTGAAAAAATTATCTATTCGAATTAAGCTCTTCAAAAACTACTTTACGCCTAATGAAAACTTTTTTTAATATCGCTCCAAAACCACAAAACTACTTCGGGACAGCAGGTTTTTACCGAGAATACGACCAAAACTCAACCCAACAAGCAATATTTATAGCCTAATCTAGCCCTAATCATTATTTACCAATAACAAACCAACAAAACTAAACCTAATCTCACCTAATCTCTATTGTTGCAACTCACAAGATCAACTCTCGATCTCACCAAGAACATAGAATATAAGACATAAACAAAAAAGTGGTAACAATGTATACCTCCAATTATAAAAGATGACAAATAATTAACTTAATTCTTTGTTAAAATTAACACAAAACTCAGGATCATTAAAAATAAATATAGATCTATTAGAAATAGGGATGAAACCATTAAGGTGATCATGTAAAACTTACAAATCAAGAAGAATATGTAGCAAAAACACTAGATCTATACCCAAGAATTATAGATCTTCAAAAACCCCAAAAGACCTTACAAACCCTAATTTGAAATCTTGAAAATCTTTGAATATAGTGAACCACCACTTGAGAACACCTTAGATATCTTTAGGAATGAGATTGGAATGCTTGTAAAATGAGTAGATTCAAAAGAAAATGAAACCCTTGTGGGTTGTATGGCTGCCGTGAGCAACAAAGAGGAAAAAGGGAGAAAAATTTGTTAGTGTGCTTTAAGAAATGAAGTGAGAACCCTAAGGTGTGGTATACACATGGTAATTTATAATACCAAGCTAAGGGTTTTTTTGGTGTGTTTTGGACTAGTGAGTGACCCACACACACCAAAGGTATGTGTTGGGGGGGGGGGGTTCGGCCAAGAATGAGCCACAAGAACCAAATGGTCAAATTTCTAGGGCAAAGGTTCACTCAAGATGGATATGGTTCAAAGTTACTAGTCAAATGTGTAAGAATTGTGTAAGTATTCACATGCAAGTGTTGTATGAGAAGTATACACATGAGAGTGACACTCTCATGTGTCATTTTCCAAGTTTATATGCACACATGGGTACATGTTTCAAAAAAATATGCCAAATCTTTAATTTAGAGTTTAAGTATACATGTGTGATGTTTTAGGTGTCCAATTTTGCCTATGACAAGGTTATGGACTGAAATATTTAGTGTAGTATGGACACGAGAATTGATGATAACAAGAGTTCCCAAACAGATTATCGAGTTTATGGAGTTCAGTTTGGTCAAAACGTTGAAAAACGCAATTTAAGAGATAAGATTCTAAAATTACAATAATATCAAAGTGATTAAAAAACGCTAACACCAGGAAAGCTAAAATAATCACAATTAAGCCTAAATTACTATATAACCGATAACCTGAAACGCATCTGACGACATTTTCAGTTTAACGCAGTTAAAGTTCCCTGGTATTAAGTAAATTACACAATTAACCCTTAAGTTTTCGGGTTACCTCTTTTAATCCCTTAATTTTTTTTCCAAAATAGTATTATATCTAATATTTAACTTTTATATTTCAATTGTTACGCTTTAAATCTTATAAATTTTACGTTTAAAACCCGCATAAGTTTTTAAAATATTTTTAGTATCAAATAAATTATAAAGACCGCTGATTCGTCTGATTAGTATATATAAAATACTACTAGGCAAATCCAAACTCTTCACCCTTGACCAAGGTAAAAAGTCAAGACCTACTTAGAAATAAAATATATAAGAATCAAATCAATGATAAAAAGATTCCGGAAGAGATATTCCCGGGTCGTATGTCCCAACGAGGCTGCAATTGAAATTTATCCTGGTTTGATGAGAAATTGAATGATGGAGAATATATGATGGGAACACTGATATAATTACAACTTAAAATTAATTAAATAAAACCTAATTTAGTCTACGGGAAAACAAGCAAAGGAAATGGGGATCTTAAAAACTACGGGAAACAAAATTAGTTATAGGGAAATCCTAAAATTAAATCTATACTAAAATACGGGGAACAGAATCAGGTATCGGGAAACCTAAATACTAAAAATTAAGAAAATAAATGCTAAATTAAATTAAAAATCAAAATTAAATTCTAATTAAGTTAATTTGAAAAATAAAGAAAACTAGAACTAAAACGGAGGTCGTTTGAATGTAAAACGAAAAGAAACGGTAAAACGCACCCGGTAAAACGGGTCTAAAACTGAAATTTAAGAAAAATTAAGCCTACACTAGATTTTATATTTTTCCTAGACACTAAATGACAAAAGAAAATTTTATAAAAAAGAAAAATATTTTTTTATTAATTTTTAGATTTTTTATGAATTTTTAAAGATTTATAACTAATTAAAACTAAGAAAATAGAAAAAGACAAAAAATAAAAGTTATAAAAATTCTAAAAAAATAAAATTAAATAAAGAAAAAAGTTAACAAATTCTAAAAATATATAAAAATGCCCCAAATTTTATGAATAATAAATTAAAATGTTAATTAAACTAATTTAATCTAAACTAATTTAATTAATGGAAATTAATAAAAATTATCCTAAAGTAAATATTTGGGACTTTTAACAGGGAAAAAAAGAAAAAGGGAACAAGGACTAACGGGGGAAGGGGAAACAATAAATAAATGGACACAAGGGGGACGTACTAACAATGCTAACTATAAAGAGAGAATTTACACAATGGTTCCTGAGGTGGGACCCGAGATGCAAAGCTTACTAGTCCAAAGTGCTTATTATCAAAAAGCTACTAAAAGTAAAAGTTGTTATTTAAGGGGGACTTAGGAGGAACATTTTTCATAAAAGGTTTTTTTTTTTTAGCATAAGATTGAATCCAAATTTAATAAGATAGAAAAAATGACTTTTTGAAGATTTTCGTATTTTTTGCAGAAGCTAAAAAAAAAAAAAGCTTATGAGCTTATTTTTTCTTTCTCTTTTAGGGATTTTTGTTTTGGATTATTTTTAAGCTAACAAAAATAAGCTTAGAAAACTAAGGGATTTAAATCAATAGGCTATGGCTGATTGTCCTAAATATGGAGCTAAGGTCACTAATTAATCCCTAATTGTTATAGCTGATTGAATTATAATAAGCTATTCTAACAGTTTTATAAAGAAAAAACAAAAAAATGGACTGTAAAGCTTATTTATTAAGCTGCTTATAAGCTATCTTAGGGTTTTATTTAAGCTGGCTAAACTAAAAGACCTACCTAATAGTTATATTAAAATGCCATAAAAACCTAAGCTAAAATCAAATAAAGCTAGAAAAAAGGGTGGCTGAAGTGAGGGAAAATGGTGCTCAGCACCAGGGGAGGGCAATGCAGTGGCCTAGGGGGCTTTTTTGGCTTATGAAAATAAGCTCTCAAGGGCTTATTTTTCAAAATAAACCACAAACAGATTTACAAGGCATGTAATTAAGCTTATATTCAAAATTTGAACTAATAAAATGGATTAAAACATGCTGGTATCAAGACTTGAATTTGGCATTTCTCAAAGAAAGGGCATGTGGTACTTTGACTTTCACTTGAAGAGGTTAAAAGACAGAACAAAGGGACTTTCTTTTTGGCTTCTTGTACTCAACAACACAAGAAATGAGTGCTTTAGCTGTTTTCAACAGCTTAACCCTTTATGGTATCTTTGGTCATTTAAATTTTGACAGAAATACTAAGGGGGACCAAAACTATTTTAAAACTAAAAATTGGTGATTAAGGTTTGGCTTAATTAACCTACACACTAAGCAAAAGTTGGCTTTGAGTGCACTTGACCATGCCAATTCCATATTACCCCATTTTATGACTAAACCAAACACCACCTTAATACAAAAAATGAGTTTTTTTCTTTAACTGATTTTTAGGTAAATTAAGCTGAGAAAGGGTGTTATAAGGGATGCTTAATAACTTTAACACATTCTTAAACAAGTTTAAACAGATTACAAAGGCTTAAATTATATTTCAAATTTCGACAATAGCAATTTTCACAAACACTCTTAACTTTTATTTAAAACTGAAAGTATTACAACATAAGCTTTAAATAAACTGAATACAATACTCTTAAAGCAATCTTAATTAAATTTTACACTAAGAAAAGTAAAAACAGGGATCCTTTGTTCGGCTTGCTCTCTTTCCTTTTATACAAGTCCAAAGGCTTCTCTTGGTCTTGGGATGAGCTGGTTGTGAGTGTGCAATGTCTCCAAGGTAATCCTAGCCCTCCATTTGCCTTGTACACCATCTCACCATTCATGGGGTCTTCGGGTTGTGTGATTGTGCCAGGGGAGAGGTTATAGGGGCAATGGGGAGGTGGGAATTGGTGAGGGTGAGCTGGGAAGTGTACTAGGGAGGTGGATTGGAGCTTGAAACCATGGCATAAAGCTTTAAATAAACTGAAGACAATAATCTTAAAACAAACTTAATTAAATTTTACACTAGAAAAGTAAAAACGGGATTATTCATCTTGGCTTGTTCTCTTCTCTTTTATAGAGACTCTGAGCTCTTCTTTGGTCTTGGGAAGAGCTTGTTGTGAGAGTAGGAAGCAATCCCAGCAATCCTAGCCCTTCGTTGGTTCTTATACACCATCTCAGCCATTGATGGGGTCTCGGGTTGAGTGATTGTCAAGTGGGCATGGGTTATAGTGGCAGGGTAAGTGGGGAAAGGTGAGGGTGAGCTGGGAATGGTACTTGGGAGGTGGTTTGGAGCTAGAAACCGTGGGGGAGAGTGGTTTGAGGATTTGGCGGTAAACGGGTTACAGTACCAAGTGGTTCGCAGGTTTAAAAGAGAAGATTGAAAAAGATGCAACAATGGCCCCCCATCTTTTCTTCTCTTTTCATTTCATGCTTGGCCCTTATTTTCAGTTATAAAAGAAGTTTAGAAAGTAACAGTTTTGATCCCTGCGTTTTTATAACAAAAGAGATAAAAGAGGGTTTTGGTAATATTGCAAAAATGGTCCCTGCTGTTTTATAACTAAAAGGGTATTGGGAGGTTTTGGCAAATTGCAAAACCAGCCCTTGTGTTTTATTTTTCTATTTTTCTCTTTATAAAACAACTTTTAAAACTTGGCATTTTTGGCCCCTTTTCTTTATTTTTTCATTTTTAATTATAAAACAAAGTTTACTAAAATTTACATTTTGGTCCTTGTGTTTTATATAAAAAAATGTTTTGGGCTTGGGTTTTGTGTTGGGCCCATTGGGCTTGTATTGGGCCCAACTGGGTTTGTCTGGGCCCAATAAGGTTTAGGTTTGGTTATTGGGCTTTTTCAAGCCCAATAAGGTTATGAAGTGGGTTTTGTGTGTACAATGGCTGAGATTGGCTGTAACTGGGCTAGGATTGGGCCTTCAAAGTCTTCACAGTCTTTGTCAATTGCACACAAATGGGCTGTTGTAATGATGAGTGGCCCAATTTTTTTTTTTTTATTGTGGTCTTCACAGTCTTCATAATTATACTATTGGGCTTTCCCGGCCCATCAGATGGGTTAAGATTGCATCCAATAGTATTCTTCAGTTCCGGCTCCGGTTTGACTGCTGATTCTTCTGTATTGACTCTGACTTTGGCATTTTTGGACTTTGGCCTTGATTTTGCACAGTCTTTTCCATTCCATGCTCAGTTTTGTCATTTTGGCTTGGTTTTCTGTCTTTTTGATGATATCCACTTCCTGCACAATACAAATGCAAAACAAACATATATTTGGCAGTTTTTGTCTGTTTTTGGTCATTTAAGCTCGTTTTTAGAGGTAAAAGATATGTGTAATTAAGCACTTATCAGGGCCATTGCTTAGAAAATCACCGACATCAAGGGTATCGACCCCCGTTTTTGTACACAAAAAATCTTAATGGAGGATGATTACAAACCCACAGTTCAAAGTCAAAGACGGGTTAACCCAAAAATTCATGAGGTAATAAAAAAGGAGGTCTTAAAACTTTTTGATGCGGGAATGATTTACCCGATCATCACACACTCATGGTTATTATATAGTGCATTAGTTCCAAAGAAAGGAGGAATAACCGTTGTTGCTAATGAAGAGAATGAATTAATTCTGACACGTTTAGTTACCAGGTGGAGAGTTTGCATAGACTATAGAAAGTTAAATGAAGCGATCCTAAAAAGGTAGTGGAACGAGAAACCGAGGAGACAACGGATAAAGAGCAAACAAAGTTTCAAGGAAGTACCGCTCAAATCCCACCTTCGGTTATCCCCATTCCGGAACCCGATGTTTCAAAGACTTTGCCTAAAACCACTCCTATTCTGGAATCCGATATTCCAAAGAATTTACTTAAGCCAAATATTCCATATCCTTTACGACGTGATGATCAAAAGTCCCGTTACAAAGCTTCGACTCAAATGGAGAAGATCTTCCAAATCTTTCAAGATTTGCTCTTTGACATTAGTTTCGCTAATGCTTTACTTTTGATGCCAAGATTTGCTCCTACGATTAAGAGTTTGCTCATGAATAAGGAAAAGTTGCTTGAGTTAGCTAAGATACCATTAAACGAGAATTGCTCGGCAATGCTTCTCAAAAGGCTTCCCGAAAAGCTTAGAGATCCTGGCAAGTTTCTTATTCCATGTAATTTCCCAGGGATGGATGTATGCCACGCCTTGGCCGATCTTGGTGCGAGCATAAATCTTATGCCTCTTTCTATTTGGAAAAAACTTTCTCTGCCTGAACTTACACCAACTCGGATGACTTTAGAGTTAGCGGACCGATCGATTACTCGTCCTAAAGGACTCGCCGAAGATATTTTTGTCAAAGTTGGGAATTTTCATTTTCCTACCGACTTTGTTGTTGTCGATTTCGAAGCCGATCCTCGAGTTCCTCTCATACTTGGGAGATCCTTTTTGAGAACCAGCCGTGCTTTAATTGATGTATACGAAGGAGAGCTTGTTTTAAGGGATGGAAATGAACAAATAACTTTTCATGTCAATGGCACGTCAAAACATCCTCAAAAGCATGATAACGAGTCAATTAAAATGGTTAATGACGCATGCAAAGATAGTTTCAAAAGGTTTACCGACGAACCCACTCAAGTTTGCCCACCTCCACCGGAAGATGTCAACGATGAAAAAGAAAAGCAGGAAGTGAAGAATCTCGCAGAGCCGATGGCTAAACGCCAATCTCGTATCACACCTTGTTTAAAGAATTTTAGAGTTGTTTGCAAGGAGAGCAGCTTTCATTCAAACAAAACACCTCAAGTTTCTTCAGTTTTTGCAATCACATCAACCTTGCCCAAGGATTCTCTCATAATGGGGGACGACCACCCTAGTATTTTTGGTACTGAGAAAATTATCCTAATCCTGAGAGAATTTGAAGAAACATCCAGGTGTGATAGTAAGAATGTTTTACCTTTATGTGATGATCTTTCTTCCATCAAAGATCCACGTAATGATTACGTGACTTTCTCTAACCCTCTTTTCGAATTTGATGTCAATTTTAATAACCCTTTTTTGATGAAGAATTAGAGGATATCAAGTGCAAGGTTTCTTATGATTCCAACCTTGATGAATCGACTTTCCTAGTCACACCTCTTTCTGATTCTAACAAAGATAAAGAGTCTTATTCCAAGAAATGACATTGAGTTTCTACTCTACGATGATCCACCTTTCGAAGAGAATGATGATTTATTTGATTTGGAATGTAAAACGGATGATGAGGCTGAGTGTTTCAATCCAGGAGGCGATAATGATGAGATCGATGCTTTTCTAGCTATCAAAGTTCCTATGTATAACGAAGGATATTATGACTCGGAAGGGGACGTAACCTATCTTGAGAGCTTGCTTAGTAATGATACTACCCATAATCTTTCTCCCGAACTGTTTTTCGATCATGAACCACATCAACTTAGGAATGAACTAGAGAATGAACCTTTGATAACTTTTTCTCCCAAGAGTGATCCTCTTCACCATGAGTTTACCGATGAAATTCTCACAATTCCTCCAAGAATTGTTAGAGAGCACGAGGATTACATCAATCGAATGTCGTTGCTTTATAGTAATTCATCTTCCCAGTCACCAGAAAATTTTCATACAATTATCGGGTCTCTTCCTACATCGACTACTCTTATTAAGAATAGTGACCCCAATAGGGAAGAGATCGATATATTTTCCGGACCAGATGATTCGATACCACCAGGTATTGAAAGTGATTTTGACTCGAAAGAGGACATTATTGACAACTTGCTTAACGAAAATCCTACTCATGAACGTTTAACCTTCAATATTGAGCCCAATGCACCAGTGATAAACAATGTTGATGAGCTTAATGAGGATGAATGTTTTGACCCAGGGGGAGGTGAGAATAATGTTGAAGTTGACGATTCCTTCACAATTGTCACTAGGACTTTTCTCCTGTTTCTTACCTACCCCGAGGTTACTCCCTTACTTTCCTCCGCCAGAAATGAGGACACCATTTTTGACCCTGGCATCTCCACTCAGAGTCGGTGGCCTCTCATCGGGATGGAACTTTCATGTGCTTTAATGTTTGTCCAAACATTAATGAAAGCCCAATTGAGATTTTCTCTTCCATTTACTCTCCCTAAGGACAAATGAATTCAAGGATCGAGTTAAGCTATGTGACTCGGTTACCAAAAATAAAGCGCTTCGTGGGAGGCACCCCATGCTTATCCATTTTCTATTTTTCTATTTAGCTTCTAATGTGTTGTGAGGAGGCTTGTACCCTTCCGTTCTTTGTGTTTGTTGTTTGTACTTATGATTGTTTGCAGGATAGACCTAAATTTTTTAAAGACTCTCGTGTTCGGTGTTTTGTCCCGGTCCACTCGAAATTCTTAGCCTTTGCTTGCCATTAGTTTGGGGAAATTCGATATCCTAAGGATTATTATCGACTGACATTTATCTTTTAGCACACTTGATAAATGGCTAAAGATTTTTGTGATACTTTTTTCATGTTTGAGTTATGCATTAGACTTTGTGAATTCTAGTATGGGGTTTTTAAGTCTTAGGCTGGGAAACATTGTGGACAATGTTTGATTTTAGTATGGGGTAGTACATCTTCGATATGATCTTGCATACTTTTACCCGTTGTTCTCACGTACCCCTTTTTCCCACCAAAATTTTCAAAAATATGAAAAAAAATTAAAATTTTCAAAAATAAAATAAGTGTTTTTGTCACAATTTTGACTTTCTTGCTGGGTAAGAATAAGAGTAAATTTTAACCCGATCGAGCGTGTTGAGCTCTAGCTTGTTCCTTAACTTTTAGGCTAAGCGTTCGCTAATTCGCGAAGAACGAAAAAAATGATAGAGTTAAGTATGAGTAGGATGCTAAACAAGGATTATTTGGAAATCTTATCTTCGATGTGTGGGTATGATTTTGTATGGGACCCATTTCATCTTTAAGATGGAAATAAAATACATACTCGTAGCCGTTTTGATTATCTTTCAAAAGGGTTGAAGCAAAAGGCGCTCCCCACACATGAAGCTAGAGTTGTAGTAAGTTTTTTAAAATCTCTTTTTGGCCGATGTTGGAACACCTAGAGCTATAATAAGCGATTGTGGGACCCATTTTTGTAATGATCAGTTTGCTAGAGTAATGTCTAAGTATGGGGTCACACATCATCTAGCTACCTCTTATCACCCTCAAACGAGCAGTCAAGTGGAGGTGTCCAATCAAGGTTTAAAACGTATTCTAGAAAGAACGGTAGGAGAAAACCGTGCCTCATGGTCTGACAAATTAGATGAAGCTTTGTGGGCATTTCGTACTGCTTTTAAGACACCGATTGGTTGTACGCCTTACAAGTTTGTTTATGGAAAGTATTTCCATTTACATTGATGTTAGAACATAGAGCTTACTGGGCTTTTTAAAACATGCTAACTTTGATCTTAAAAACCGCGGCGCCCACACTAACCTCTGTTGGTCAGAAAAATATCGAATCACAGGAGCTTCAACTAAATGAACTTAATGAGCTTCGTGATCAAGCTTACGAGAATTCTTTGATTTATAAGGAGAGGACGAAGAAGCTTCACGACTCAAAGATCAAAAACCGTATTTTCAATGTTGGTGATCGAGTTTTGCTCTTCAACTCTCGTCTAATAATATTCTCAGGAAAGCTTAAAACTCGTTGGTCAGGACCTTTCACCATCACCAAAGTTTTTCCATACGGAACTATTGAGTTATCTCAACCTGATGGTCCAAGCTTTAAGGTGAATGGTCATCGTGTGAAGCATTACTTCAGAGGGGACTTACCACCTAAGGTAGTCCAGGATCTCCATACTCTCCCTAAGGACGAATGAATTCAAGGATCGAGTCAAGCTATGTGACTCAGTTACCAAAAACAAAGCGCTTCGTGGGAGGCACCCCATGCTTATCCATTTTCTCTTTTTCTAATGTGTTGTGAGGAGGCTTGTACTCGTCCGTTCTTTGTGTTTGTTGTTTGTGCTTGTGATTGTTTGCAGGATAGATCCAACCTTTCTGAAGACTCTCGTGTTCGGTGTTTTGTCCCGGTCCACTCGAGCTTCCTAGCCTTTGCTTGCCATTAGTTTGGGGAAATCCGATATCCTAAAGATTATTATCGTCTAACATTTATCTTTTAGCACATTTGATAAATGGCTAAAGGTTTTTGTGATACTTTCTTCATGTTTGAGTTATGCATTCGACCTTTTGAGTTCTAGTATGGGGTTTTTAAGTCTTAGGCTAGGAAACATTGAGGACAATGTTTGATTTTAGTATGGGGTAGTATATCTTTGATATTGTCTTGCCTACTTTTTGTCGTTGTTCTCACGTACTCCGTTTTCCCACCAAATTTTTCAAAAATATAACAAATTTTTAAAAAAAAATTCAAAAAAAAATAAAATAAGTGTTTTTGTCACAATTTTGACTTTCTTGCTGGGTAAGAATAAGAGTAAATTTTGACCCGATCGAGCGTGTTGAGCTCTAGCTTGTTCCTTAACTTTTAGGCTAAGCGTTCGCTAATTTGCGAAGAACAAAAAATGATAGAGTTAAGTATGAGTAGGATGCTAAACAAAGATTATTTGGAAATCTTAAGAGCTCATGTATGTAACTTGTTGCTTTTTCTCCCATAAGCTCCTAACCGGATTAATATGTGTGCTGTTTTTAGAGATTAAACTTAAATCAACAAATTTTTTATATATAGCAAAAATTTTAGTCTTAGTTCAAATTTATATTTAAATTTTTCAAAAAGAAGTCTTCTAAAAAAATATGATAAAAAATATAATAATAAAAGCTGTGGGCTGATAAAAGTTTACTACCTCTTGCCGGCTCACAACCGATGTGGTAGTCTTCTAAAGAAAGCCCATAGTAAGAATAAAGATCCGAGACTGATAAAAGTTTGCTGCATCTTGCCGGCTCACAACCGATGTTGCAGCCTTCTAAAAGGTCAAGGGTTACAATTGCATAAATATCTAAATAATTAAGTGTGAATTAATAAATTGACTTCTTTTTGTTAAATTCAAATATGCTTTTGCACTTTGACTATTCTATTTTATAAGCTATGAATATTCGGGAAACCTGAGAGTTTTTGAAACCTAAGGTCCGTGAGTCCCGATACTAGTCTCTGTGGGGTGTCAAAAGCCTGGTCACTTAGCCGCAAGGTTGGGATGTGCCGAGACGAAAGTCGCTACATGGGATGATCTCGCCTTTAAACTCATTATTCTAAGGTGGAACGTAAAGCATAGTATGTTGCAAAAAGTTGATCCATGGTTGAAATTCAAGATAGCACACTCACTTAAGATATAATAAATGTCGGGAGTAAAAAGTTCACAAGTTGCAAATATGAGTAGTGTTAGCATCCTTACTGATATTTAGCTGTGATTTTGTTTTAAGCTTGGTTTGGATAAGTGAAAAGTCGGGAACGATGAATTTATCCTTTTTGGGGCATTCTCGGATTCGAAATGCATCTTGTTCTATGATCTCTAACAGTTATGGAAATAACAAAAGTCAAAATTATCTCAATAATATTATTAATATAAAAAAAATGAAAAAAAGGGTTTTAGAAAAATGGGAAATAGGGGTGTTTTATAACTTGTGATCTCTTAACTCTCTCCACAAAAATCTTTGCTACTTTTCAAATGTTTAGTTTGGGGAAGTTTTGAGGTATTTGGTTATAAGGCATATAATATTGCGTGAGGACACGCAATCGCTTAGTTTGGGGAATTTTGATATGTGTGAAAACACATATCCATTTTATATCAAAATAAACCCAATAAAGACCAAAAACATAATAAAAATGGCAAAGATATGCTTGTTTTTGTGTTTTGTATGTGCATGTACGGATAAAGCAAAATCCATAAGAAAAACGGTTAAAACCGGGCAAATACGAACACAAGAGCAGAATAGCATTCAAAAAGCCAGAAGGAAGCAATCAAAGTCAAACCCTAGTCATCTCTCAGTCAACCCAAGTCAAACACTTAAGGACAAAATCCCAAAGTTACAATTCAGTCCCTCATAAAATCCAAAAGTTACAAAAGGGATCCCTAATCCCTAAATGTTAACACCCGTTAACATTTATAAACAAGGTTAACATTTGTTAAAATCCAATCCACAACCCGGGCCCAAATCCTTTACACCCCGGCCTAAACCCAAGTCAAATATACATCCCTGGTCAACAAAAGTCAAACCCCCAACTTTTATAAAAGAAAAAGCGGGAAAAGTGGTTTTACCACTGTTCACCCATCTCCACCATTTACCCTCTCAGTCAAATCATGGGGCAAATCCTAATTAAAGGACAAAAAGGACAATTCAGGTGTTAAAGTACACCATGGCAGGGTTAAAACGTCACTTAAGCCTCTCATTGGCCAATACCCAAGAAGGAATGCCACGTTGGATTAAAGAAAGCACAAGGAAAGGGGTATTTTGCACTCATTCTACTCTCAAAAGAAGCACAAGCTGTCTCAATCACGGTTTGCCAAGCTGGCAATCCGTGTGAGCTTATAAGTGATCCAACGGTAGAAAGTGAGTATCTAATGATTGTAATGTTCATTTAAACTTTTGTAACCTTCTTTTTCCGTATAATGTAATCAAGTTTTTTTTTCAGTCAATGAAATCTAGTTTCTCTTAAATAAATTGTCATAAGCTCTTATAAATCTCAATGTTTTTGTTCACTTTTGTCACAAGCTATTCACACAAGCTCATTAAAGCTCTCACTTTCTTTCAAAAATGTTTTAGTTAGTGATCTCTCCATGTAATGTTTTAATTCAAGTATTGTAATCAGTTGTTTTCCAATTATAAAATGGTATCTGATTAGGATCCTTAGTTTCTTTCATAAGCTCATATTTTCTTAAAGTATGGTTTAATAAGCTGTTAATGTTTGAAAAGTTTCTGAAAAGCTCAAACAAGCTCATCTAAGTCTCTAAGCTTAGATTTGAGCTTAATAAGTCATTTAATACACTCAAAGCTTTAAAATCAGCTCAAAGTACCTTTGCTTATTTGGACTTTTGGAAGATGAGCCAATTATGGAAGGGCTCAAATGGACTTAAACCGGCTTTCCTAAGATATCCAGGCGCTTGTAGATGCTCATTTGAGCCTTTTTATGCCTTTGTTTAGCTAAGGTTCATGTAAGTTTCTCATTTCCATTTCTGTCATAGATTACTAGCTTAATAGTTGCTTATTTCAGCTTATTATTAGTCAACTGTGCTTAAATATGTTTTTTATGCTTGTTAAGTAGCTTTTATTATCTGTTTTTGATTATTATAGAATATATATTAGATTTCTCATATTTGCTCTTTAAATCTGTCATAAGCTCAAAAAATTCATAGCATAGTTATAATCTCTTTAATATTGGCTTATCTAGTGGTTAGTTTAAGCTTATAAGGTCTGTCATAAGTTGTTTGCTACCTGGAATTCAAGTTTAGATAGCTAGATTTCAAATTCATAAGCTAAAATGAAAACTGTCTTAGTTAAAGGGGTGTTTGGATTAATGCAGTTTGACCTCTTAAAGTCAAACTGAATTGTGCAAAATTATTTGGTTAGTTTGATCTTCACATTTGATTAGGTTTTGAGCAGGTTTGTAGGATTAGTTTTAGCTTAATATAATTTTGAGGCTTAATCCTTTGTTCCTGCACTAGAGGAATTTTCCCTTTCCTTTGCTTGTTAGAAATTTGATCCAAGCCTCATTGAGCTTAGATCTTGTTTGATTTAAGATTAAATCTACCACTCATTAGGAGTGTCTAATGCAGGGTTATCCCTTAAGGAACCTGAAGGTTTTTTAGGGGTTTAACCATTTTGGTCATTTGCATTAGCAGTAGTAACAACAGTTACTACTGCTGTCTTTTTAGCTTCATTTTAAGCTAGAGTTTTTAGGATTTAGAAATTAAAATTTAGAAATCTTATAGTTTACATATAGATTAAGGTAGTTTAAAACTTGTTTTCACATTTCTAGCTTATTTCTTAGGATGATTTAGCTTGTACTATGTTAATCAAAAATCTTAAAAAATTCAAAAAAAACGTAGTACTAATGTAGATTTTGGCTTTTAAACTTAGATTTCTTGCTTATAAGTTTAGTTTTTATGAGTTTGATTTATAGCTTATATGTTGTTTGTTAAGTTTCCAAAAGCTCCAGGTTTCTATTTATGTTTATTGTCCATTTAAGCTTAATTTGTTTTTGAGCCTTTAGAGTAAGCTTCTGAGTTTGCAACTTTGATCTATAGATTTAGTTAGCTTTAATTGTTTTTAGTTAAAGTAGCTTGTTGTTTTTAGCTTCTACACATCATAAGCTTTCTAGGACATCTTTTAGTTTTGAAAATGGTGCTTAAATAAGAACTTTGTGCTTAATTTAGTGTAGAATAGCTTTTTAGATCTCAAAACACAAGTTTCTGTAACAGCTTATTAGATAAGCTTTTATCTGCTTATTTTTTGAGTTATAGACCTAAGTTGCTTTATTAAAGTTGCTTAAAAAAGCTTAATCTATAACTTTTGTTCTTTAAGTTTTTTTCATAAAAACCAAAAAAAGGGAAGTGGAAGTCGAGGGTGAGCAAGACTCGAACCCCCAACCTCAACACCTCAACCTTTTATAAACACACACACCACCCCTTACCGCTGTGCCCTTGGGTCTTTTTCATAAGACTCTTGCACCTTTAATCCTTTATAATCATTTTAGATTTTGTTAAGCTTATAAGTTGTTAAAGCTTATTTTCGTAGCTTATTCGATAAGTTGTGACATTGGGCTTATTTTTCCTAGGATTTAAGTAGCGTAAGCTATTTTTTGTCATTTTTCTAGAATATTTAGAGTTCCTTTAGTATTTTTAAACTTTTATTTTTATTAAAAACTTTAAAAAATAATAAAAAATAGAAAAATAATAAAAAAAATAAAATCTTTTTTAGAAAACTTTTCTTTTATCATTTAGAACGTAGGAAAATTAGTTTGACTCTCGTAAGTTTATTTTTGAGCATTTTAGCTTTTAGGGCTCGGTTTTCGATTCCCGTTATTCGTTTTTGTGATTTCTTTTAAAATTTATCGTTAAGTTTTCAAATTTTGCCAATCCCTTTATTTTTACTCATAGAATTAGATTTTTAATTCAAATTCTAGCGTTAAGGTGCTAATTAGGGTTTATTATGTCATTTCCGTTTTTCGTCTGCGTGTTTGTTATTTCTTCTTGATTAGGTGTTTTTTGTCGTAGAAAATCATGCCAAAAAGTTATAAAATCAGTCATAGCATTGTCCAAGCTAAATCGAGGGTATCAATTCACATTCTTTGGGATACGGACCCGCTATTCAACTTACCGGTTAATAAACGTGTTATATTATATATTTTTGTGTTTAAATTGCATTTAATCTTTTTCCTCAAGGATTATTTGTATATTTCTATAAATACTTTGATATATTATATATACGTAGAGTTGATCTACATCAGTTTTTGGCGCGTTTTGCTGGGGAAGTATTTTTATATTGCTGTTTAAGATTCCTCTGTTGAAGTCTTGTTGATCCGTGTTTTGGGGGGAGGGGATAACCTTTCGTTTTCTGAAAGTTATGTTCGCTTTTAGAAATAAAAAATAAAAACAAATAAAAATAAAAGGTTAAAAAATTTTTTTCTTTTTCTTTTTGAGCTATAAATAAAAGTTTTTAAAACAAAAATACAAAATATTTGATCTTTTCTCATATTAAAAAATAAACAAAGTTTTGGTTAAAAGAACACCCATCAAATAATACATTCAAATGAGGTATTATCCAAATAAAGTTTCCCAAACCTCGATATCAAAGAGATTTCAAAACTTACATTTTGTGTCATTATACGATATTACAGGGCTTCACCTTAAAAAGAGTAAAATTTTTAAGAGTTACCGTGAAGTATAAATTGATTATTTGGTTTTAAGTTGTCTTTCTCGTTTATCCGTTAATTTAGTGTGGTTTTATATATAAAAAAAATATAAAAATAAAAAAAATAAAATTTTAGTTTAAAATCTTTTTTTTTCTACTTTGTGCCATGTGCCGAAGTCCTATTCTTCATCCCGCAACAGTAACCGTCAACAACAAAGCATACCGGCTGTTGTTCAACACCATTTCATTTTTAGATAGAACCTTTTGTAAATCCTCATTAGTTACGATGGCTGATAACCGGGACTATGGCACAATTGCTCCTAGACCCACGGAGGGGTTAGAGGATTGCGCAATTGTAATTCCCGAAATTCAATGCCAACTTGAATTAAAAAGCATGGTGTTTGATCAGTCTTGTTTCAAAACAAACTGTTTTTCGGACATGATAAAGAGGATTCCACATGTCACAATTTCCGTTATTTCAATAAGTATTACTTCAATAATGAGATTCCCGGAGGCTCACAGTCATACAAGCACGTCAATTAAGCTTATGCTTTTTTACGTTTTCTAATTGAAGAGTTTTTCTAGCCCGGATTTGGCTAGAAAAAGAACCTCCTCGATCAATTTTGACATGGGATGATCTTGTTTCAAAATTCATTAATCAATTCTTTCCTCCTTCAAAAAACGACATTATCTGCGATAACGAAATCACGAGATCTTTCAACAAAGATTTGAGAATCATTTTATAAGGCTTGGGAGTGATTTAATGAACCTTCTGTCGAGCCTATGGCAACCACATTACGGATTTTCAGAATTACATCAATTGGATAACGTGGTTACATTGCCTTTTGATTTGCTAATGCATCGAAGACTCGTGAATTCTGCTGCCGTGGTGTGGGTATGGGTGGAAACTTTTTGGATAAGATGCCTCGTGAATGCTATTCGCGAATTTATCAAAGTAATCAAGGTTCGTAATTCACGAAACAAGGCAGTCGTTGCCAAAGTGAACCCGTGACCTCTAACACACAACATCAACGCCTTGACCAGTTTGCTTCAATAGCTCATCCAACCACATCTCCCTTCATTTAATTCTTATACACATTTAGCCCATTTAAGTCTAATAAGTTGTTATAGCTTTCTTCGCAGCTTATTCAATAAGCTATGATCTCAAGCTTATTTTTCCTAGGTTTTAATTAGTATAAGCTAATTTCTGTAATTTTTCTAGAATTTTTATAGTTTGTTTAGTATTTTTAATCATTTATTTTCATTAAAAACTTTAAAAAATCATAAAAAATAGAAAAATAATCAAAAAAATATAAATCTTTTTTAGAAAATTTTCTTTTATCATAAATTTCATAGGAAAATTGGTTTTGCTTTCGTAGGGTCTAATTTGCAAAATTTCATTTTTTAAAGAACGGGATTTCGCATCCCGGTTCACGTTTTTTCGTGTTTTAAACGCTCATATTTTAACTCCGTTTTTGTTTCTAGTTTCTTTAAAATTACCTTTATTAGTCAGAATAGAGTCCATATTAAAAGAAAAAGAAATAAGTAGATATTTTTCTACGTAATATAAAGGGTTTTTTGACCACCGTCTTTAGGTCCCGTTTTGCGTTTTAGTTAAATTTTGATTTCCCGTTTCCTTTATCACATGCTTAATTATTAGAGATTTTGCTTAATTTTAATTTTTTAAAATGTAGACAATCAAATCACACTTCAGTCCTTCAATTCAAATCATTGTACCGTCCATCTAGACGTGGTTTCATTTCATAAGTCTTTGGGGTAAACGAACCCTGAATCATCATTCCCGATTTAATATACGTATTCAACATATTATATATATTTTTGAAGATTTCTTTTACCTTTGTCCTCAAGGGTAATACTGGTAATCATCCCATAATCTTATATAATTTATTATTACGACTTTATATAGATTCTGAAAGACAACCAATTTTTTATTGTGTCGCCGGCTGCCGGGGGACTTGTGATTAAAGATTCTCTCGTTTGAAGTTTGTTTATCGTAGTTTGTGGAGAACCATTTCGTTTCGAAAATTACCGCTTTTATAGACAAATCAAAAAATAAAATAAAACATAAATAAATAAGATAAAATAAAAAGTCTAAAAAATAACTTTCTTATCTTTAGTATATAAAGTAGAAGATTAAAAAACAAAAATACAACAATATATGCTCTTCAATTTAAAAAGTTACAAGAGTGTTTGGTAAAAAGCGAAACACCAACAAATAACACATTTCAATTGAGGTATTATCCATAATAAGTTCCCAACTCGAATTAAAGATTTAAAAACTTACCATTTGTGTCACTTACGAGATACGGCTCACCTTAAAAAGTAAAATAACTATCTTAACAGAGCTCAAAACCCGTGAATGTAAGTTGATTAATTGGTTCATTGTCATTCTCATTGTCCGTTACAAAATATGACTTGTGAATAAACTTTAGAAAAAACCAAAAATATTTTTTTCTTATATTTTTCTATTTTCCTTTAAATAGTGCATGCGCACTAGACGTTCTAATTATCCTAAATAATAATACAAAAACGTCACAATTTCAATACTCGAGAAGACAAGCTTCTAACTAGTCGAACCCGAAGATTGCCTGCACTATTGTGCAACCTATGGCAGAACAGTACCATGGAGACTACTCCGTGCCCCACGAAGTGTACTGAGAAGCTATTTTTTACCAGAAATCAATGCGATCATTTTGAGATTAACGTACGAAATTTGCTTTCGAGATTGGTTCAAAGCAACCCTTTTAACGCTCGTGAGAGTGAGAATCCTCATGCTCACTATAGTCTTCAAAATGGCGAGAGAGCGGGAGATATGGGGTGGAGACTGGAGGGAGGGGGGTTGGGGAGGGGCGAGGGGCGATTATTAGTGGGGGGAGGGGCGGGAGAAAACGTATTCACTTCGACTTATACGATTTTAGGAATGTGCCTAACGATGTCACATTAAGCTTTAAATAGTTCTATAATTCGCATCGAGGATGCCGGCTAAACTGTGGTACAGAAAGAACCACAAACACAATCTTGACTTGGGAAGGATCTCTCTTTACCAATTTCGATACCAGTTCTTCTCTCTCCCTCCTTCGAAAACCACTCACTTAAAGAATGAAATTTCTCGATTTACACAAAAATTCGAGGAAACTTTTAGTGAAGCATGGAAACGATTTAAGGAGTTGTTTAGAGCATGCCCCCATCACGGATTTACAGAGTTAACTCAAGTTGATACTTTTCTAACAATGGTATTAAAATGAAATGAGAACAAGACTCCTTAAATGTCCGTACGACGGTGGAAATACTTTTGAGTAAGACGACTAGAGAAGCTTTGAACATAATTGAGAGAATAAATCAAAAGTTCGTTATTCACGTAAAGATCAAATGTTTCTAGGATGAATGCTACTTCTAGTAAAACATACTGAGTAATAAATCGATAAGCCTTGCAAACAACTTCAACCTTAGTCGACAATTGTTCTAAAACGTTGTCCACTCCCGCTCCAGGTATGAAAGCGGTTGAGGAATCTTGTGTTACTTGTGGTCTGGTGTCCCCATTCTAGGTATTTAGATTTGTTCGGCTAACCGATAACAATCAGGCTTAGTGTTTGTGCAAACTACGTACTACACAAGCAAGTTAACCCTCACCGAATCGCATGTATGTAATCGAAAAAAAATGGCACCACCAGCGTGTTGCTCCGGTGCAGTAAACAATGGTCACAAAATATGGTTTTAATTCAGAAACATAGTTCAAGAGAATAAGTTTTCTAATCGGAGGAGAATAATTTTCAATAGAAATCAAGGTCTCAATCAATACAATCAGTGCTCAAATTTTTCAAAACCAAGGATCTTATCAAAAAACAAACCTTTTCCAAGTGCCTAATACACAGGTTCAACAAGAAGATTTCATATGATTTATCAAGTTACAAGACAGGGAAAAATGATCAGATGTTAGGAACATGCAAAGTACAAATCAACACTCGTTGAACATAGACCTTAAGAAATGAAATTCAAACACAGATAAAATCTCAACAAGACCCGTCATGATGAATCAACAAACCACTTTTCAACAATAATTTGCAAAACATGATTTGTGGAACTTGTTTCAAAACAAGCCTCAACTTCCGGGTCACTCTTCCAAGTAACACAAACCAAACCTGAGAATGAGAGCATGAAAGCAAATCACGACTCGAAAAGTGTGTTTGCTTACGAGGACCCCTCGAGATTCCTAACTACAATCCTTATCATAAAAAGGTAGTTGAACAAGAAAACCGAGGACAAACGGAATAAAGATCGCAAACAAATATTCCAGGAAGTACCAAATTGCGCTCAACATTCCCCACACTCCGGTTATCACCCTATTTCTATTACGAACTCGATGTTCCGACGACTTTGCCTAAAACCACTCCCATTCCAGAATTCCGTACATTCCGAGAGGTTTACCTAAGGCTAATATTCCACTATCCTTCACTACGTGATGACAAAGGTCCCGTGATAAAGCACTTCGAATCTAATGGAGAGAGATCTCCCAAATCTTTCAAGATTTGCGCTCTTGACATTAGTTTTCGCAGATGCCATTTACTTTCTTATGCCAATACTTTGCTTCCTAACTATTAAGAGCGCTCATGGGAATAGGAAAAAGTAGCTTGAGTTAGCTAAGACATAGCCACTAAACGAGAATTGCTTCGTACTATGCGTATTCAAAAAGCTCCCAATAAAGCTTCGAGATTCCCGGCAAGTTATCTTATTCCATGTAAATTTCCAGAATGGATGGTATGCCACACTTGGCCGAAGTCTTAGGTGCAGAGCATAAAACTTTATCCTCTTTCTATTGCGGAAAAAAGCTTTCTCTGCCTGAACTTGAATTGCTCGGCGATGCTTCTATAAAAGCTTCCCGAAAAGCTTGGAGATCCTGGCAAGTTTCTTATTCCATGTAATTTCCCAGGAATGTTGGGAAATTTCATTTTCCTACCGACTTTGTTGTTGTTGATTTCGAAGCTGATCCTCGAGTACCTCTCATACTTGGGAGATCCTTTCTAAGGACCGGTTGTGCTTTAATAGATGTTTATGGAGAGGAAATAACCCTTCGGGTTGATAAGGAAGCCATCACTTTTAATCTAGATCAACCCACGAGATACTCCTCTACAAATGACAAGTCGGTAAACCGAATTGACATCATTGATGCAGTTTGTGCGGAGTATGCTCCGGAATTACTAGGATTTCCTAATACTTCGGGTGGCAATCCCACCCCGGCGTCTGAGCCATTTACTTCCGAATTCATTTTGGAAGAAATTGAAGCTTATCTCAAGGATGACTTAATTTTACCGGAAATTGATCATGCCGATTGCAATCCGGAGGAAGATATTTGTTTGATTGAAAAGTTGTTAAATAATGACCCGTTTCAACTTCCTCCGATGGACCTTAAACAAAGTGAGGTGACTGAGGCAAAATCTTCAATTGAAGAGCCTCCAGAATTAGAGTTAAAAGATTTATCGTCTCACTTAGAATATGCTTTCTTGGAAGAAAACGATAAGTTACCAGTTATTATTGCAAAAGGTTTAAAAAATGATGAAAAATATGCTCTTTTAAAAGTGCTCAAATCTCACAAAAGGGCCATTGCTTGGAAAATCACCGACATCAAGGGTATCGACCCTCGTTTTTGTACCCACAAAATCTTGATGGAAGATGATTACAAACCTACGGTTCAAAGTCAAAGACGGGTTAACCCAAAAATTCATGAGGTAATCAAAAAAGAGGTCCTAAAACTTCTTGATGCCGGAATGATTTACCCGATCTCTGACAGCCCATGGGTTAGTCCAGTGCATTGTGTTCCCAAGAAAGGTGGAATAACCGTCGTTGCTAATGAAGAGAATGAATTAATTTTGACACGTTTAGTTACCGGATGGAGAGTTTGTATCGACTATAGGAAATTAAATGAAGCGACTCGAAAAGATCATTTTCCATTACCGTTTATGGATCAGATGATAGAAAGATTAGCTAGGAATGAGTTCTATTATTTTCCAGATGGATTTTTAGGGTATTTCCAAATACCGATAGATCCCCAAGACCAGGAGAAAACTACTTTCACATGCCCGTATGGAACTTTCGCGTACCGACGCATACCATTTGGCTTGTGTAATGCTCCCGGTACCTTTCAACGGTGTATGATGGCCATATTCCATGATATGATCGAAAAGACCATAGAAATGTTTATGGATGATTTCTCAGTTTTTGGGTATAGTTTTGATTCGTGCCTATCCAATTTAGAAAAGATGCTAAAATGGTGTGAAGACACGAATTTAGTTCTTAACTGGGAAAAGTGCCACTTTATGTGTAAAAAAGGAATGGTGTTAGGGCATAAGATTTCAAAAGCGGGAATTGAGGTCGATCGTGCTAAAGTCGATGTTATCGCTAAGCTTCCTCACCCGACTACAGTTAAAGGTGTTAGGAGTTTCTTAGGACATGCAGGTTTTTACCGCCGATTTATCCAATACTTTTCTAAGATTGCTAGACCAATGACCCACCTACTTGAGAAGGAAACACCGTTTATGTTTTCTAAAGATTGTATTAATGCTTTTCAGACTCTTAAAAAGAAGCTTACAGAAGCTCCAATCTTAGTTGTCCCGGATTGGAACTTACCATTCGAACTCATGTGTGATGCAAGTGATTTCACAATTGGTGCAGTTCTAGGACAACGAAAGATGAAGCATTTTCAGCATATACATTATGCTAGCAAGACTATGACTGAAGCTCAAATTCATTACACTACCACAGAAAAGGAAATGCTTGCCGTTGTGTATGCTTTTGAAAAGTTTCGGCCATATCTTGTCTTATCCAAAAGCATAGTGTATACGGATCACTCGGCTTTAAAGTACCTTATGAACAAACAAGACGCTAAGCCGAGGTTGCTTCGGTGGGTTCTTCTCCTACAAGAATTTGATATCACCATCAGTGATAAAAAAAGGAAGTGAGAACCTTGCGGCAGACCATTTATCTAGCCTTGAGAATCATCATAAGTATGTGTTAGAAAACAAAGACATAAATAAACATTTTCCTTTAAAAACTATTGGAGTTATTTCTAGTGAAAGTACCCCATGGTTTGCGGACTATGCAAATTACCATGCGGGGAATTTTATCATCAAAGGAATGTCAACTCAACAAAAAAGGAAGTTTTTTAAGGATGTTAAACATTATTTCTGGGATGATCCCTATCCTTTTCGTACTTGTGCGAATCAAATCATTCGACGGTGTGTGCATGGGCAAGAAGCTCTTGAGATCCTCAAAGCTTGCCATGAAGGACCCACCGGGGGCCATCATAGTGCCAATCTCACCGCCCGAAAAGTATTTGATGCCGGTTTCTTTTGGCCTACCATATATCTAGATGCCCATACGATGATCAAATCTTGTGATACGTGTCAAAGACAAGGCCAAATTTCACAACGAGATGAGATGCCTCAAAACGCTATCCAAGTTTGTGAAATCTTTGATATATGGGGTATCGATTTTATGAGACCATTTCCATCTTCAAGAGGAAATAAATACATCCTCGTAGCTGTTGATTATCTTTCGAAATAGGTTGAAGCAAAGGCGCTCCCTACAAATGATGCTAGAGTTGTAGTGAAGTTTTTAAAATATCTTTTTGCCCGATTTGGAACACCTAGAGCTATAATAAGCGATTGTGGGACCCAATTTTGTAATGATCAATTTGCTAAAGTAATGTCTAAGTATAGAGTCACACATCGTCTAGCTACCGCTTATCACCCTCTAACGAGCGGTCAAGTGGAGGTGTACAATCGAGGTTTAAAACGTATTCTAGAAAGGACGGTTGGAGAAAACCGTGCCTCATGGTCTGACAAATTAGATGAAGCTTTGTGGGCATTTCGTACTGCTTTTAAGACACTGATTGGTTGTACGCCTTACAAGCTTGTTTATGGAAAGTCTTGCCATTTACCAATTGAGTTAGAGCATAAAGCATACTGGGCTTTAAAACATGATAACTTCGATCTTAAAACCGCGGGTGATCACCAGAAGCTTCAGCTGAATGAACTTATTGAGCTTCGTGATCAAGCTTATGAAAATTCTTTGATTTATAAAGAGAGGACGAAGAAGCTTCACGACTTAAAGATCAAAAACCGCATTTTCAATGTTGGTGATCGAGTTTTACTCTTCAACTCTCGTCTAAAGATATTCTCAAGAAAGCTTAAAACTCGTTGGTCAGGACCTTTCACCATCATCAAAGTTTTTCCATACGAAACCATTGAGTTATCTCAACTTGATGGTCTAAACTTTAAGGTGAATGGTCATCGTGTGAAGCATTACTTCAGAGGGGACTTGCCACCAAAGGAAGTCCAGGATCTCCACACTCTCCCTAAGGACAAATGAATTCAGGGATCGAGTCAAGCTATGTGACTCGGTTACCAAAAACAAAGCGCTTCGTGGGAGGCACCCCATGCTTATCCATTTTCTATTTTTCTTTCTAGTTTCTAATGTGTGTGAGGAGGCTTGTACTCTTCCGTTCTTTGTGTTTGTTGTTTGTGCTTGTGATTGTTTGCAGGATAAACCCAACTTTTCTGAAGACTCTCGTGTTCGGTGTTTTGTCCCGGTTCACTCGAGCTTCCTAGCCTTTGCTTGCCATTAGTTTGGGGAAATCCGATATCCTTTCATCTTATCGATTCACGTTTATCTTTGCATAATTAATAAACGGCTTAGATTTGCGTAGAGACCCGCCTTAAACATTGAGGACAATGTTTCGTTTTAGTTTGGGGAGGGAATCTATCGATTTGATGTTACCTACTTATTGTTTTGTTCTCACGTACCCCGTTTTCCCGCAAAAATAGCAAAAATTTCAAAAATTTTATTGTAGAAAAAATATAATAAATAAGTGATTTTGTCATAATTTTGACTTTTTTTGCTGGTAAGAATATGAGTAAATTTTTGACCTGTAAATCGAGCGAGTTAGAGCTCTAGCTTTGTTCCTTAACTTTTAGGCTAAGCGTTCGCTAATTTGCAACGAACGAAAAATATATAGTTAAGTATGATTAGGATTCTAAACAAGGATTATTATGAAAATCTAAGAGCACATGTATGTAACTTGTTTATTTTTTTCTCCTATAAGCTCTTAAACCAGGGATTAATATACGTGCTGTTTTTTGAAAAATTAAACTAAATCAACAATTTTTTATGTAATATATTGCAAAAAATTTAGTCTTATTTCAAATTTTATACTTGAATTTTTCAAAAAGAGGTCTTCTTTAAATAAGTTTAGTAAAAAAAAAAAAAATATATATATAAATAAATAAATAAATAAATAAATAAATAATAATAAAAGCTGTGGGTTGATAAAAGTTTACTACCTCTTTCCGGCTCACAACCGATGTGGTACTCTTCTAAAGAAAGCCTATAGTAAGAATAAAAATCCGAGACTGAACTATGTTTGCTACATCTTGTCGAAGGCGTGGCCGATGTTATAGCCTTCTAAAAGGTCAAGGGTTACAAATTGCATAAATGTCTAATAATTACTTTAAAATTAATAAAATTTACTTCCTTATTTTAGTTCAAATATGCTTTGCACTTTGACTACTCAATTTTATAAGCTATGAATATTCGGGAAAGCCTGATAGTTTTTGAAACCAAGGTACCTATATCCCTAGACTATCTCTGTTGGGTGTCCAAAAGCCGGTCACTTAGCCGCAAGTTGGTAATGACGAGACGAAAGTCGTACCTGGGTGATCACGCCTTTAAAATCATTATTCAAAGGTGGAAATTTAAAGCATAATATGTTGCACAAAAGTTGATCCATGGTTAAATTCAAGATAGCACACTCACGTAAGATATAAAATAAATGTCGAGGATGTAAAAAGTTCACAAGTTTAGATATGAGTATGTTAGGCATCTTTACTGATATTTTAGCGTGATTTTGTTTTAAGCATGGTTGGGATAAGTGAAAGTCAGAACGAGTTGAATTTATTCCTTTTTTATGCATTCTCCGGATTCAAAATGCATTCGGGAACGATGAATTTATCCTATTTGGGGCATTCTCGGATCCGAAATGCATCTTGTTCTATGATCCCTAACAGTTATGAAAATAACGAAAGTCAAAATTATCTCAACTATATAAAAAAAATAAAAAAATAAAAAAATATTGAAAAAGAGGTTTTAGAAAATGGGAAATAGGGGTGTTTTATAACTTGTGATTTCTTAGCTCTCTCAACAAAAATCTTTGCTACTTTTCAAAGGTTTAGTTTGGGGAATTTTGATATGTGTGAAAACACATATCCATTTTATATCAAATAAACCCAATAAATACCAAAAAATAATAAAAATGGCAAAGATATGCTTGTTTTTGTGTTTTGTGAGTGCAGGTACGGATAAGACAAAAATCATGAGAAAACGATCAAAAACGAGCAAACACGAACACGAGAACAGAAGAGTGTACAAGAGCCGGAAGCTAAAGTCAAAAAGTCAACATTGGTCAACTCTCAGTCAACCAAAGTCAAAGTCAACTCACTAAAGACAAAAAACCCCAAAGTTACAATACTAGTCCCTCAAGTTTTCAAAGTACACAAATGATCCCTAAGCTTTAATAGGCCTAATCTTATCAAAAACAATACCCGAATCCAAAGCCCA